>JAUTBQ010185892.1:0-10660 GCA_032361185.1 Lepetodrilus ovalis | reverse complement strand
TACTATTTCCTACAAAACACTATGGGCTCAAAAGCCGAAGTAAAAAGTAGCACTACGTAGTACTACATGTGTTGGCTGAACGGTTGTGGTAGCACTTCGTAGTACTTCATAGAGAAATGTAGCGCATCCTGAACGCACCCCAGTTCACTAAGATAGTGTGCAGAGCCAGGTTCTATTCATAGAGTGCTATTGGCTTAAGTTGCCACCATTCAACTAGAGAAATACTTATTGTCAACACATTGCAAATCGGGTACCATAGATTACAAATGTAACCAAGATTAATTAAGTAATTTGGATTAATTAAGTTGGATTGCAAATGTAACTTGGGAGTAAGTAAAAATCTCAGACAAAACTTTCATGGTCACAGCAATACAAAATCTTGCATACTTTCCAATTTTCAACATATCAGAATTATTTTATTATGAAGTGGGTTTGTGAATTAATTCCTCTTCTGTGGCATTGATGTGACCTTGAAACAGCTGATGTTGGCATTCGCTGTGTCCTTTATATTTCTGGAGCTATACTTTTATGATCTAAGTTACATTATTCCACACAACTAAGTAACATTGTCCGAAACAATAATAAAGTTTGCTCTTTGTTGCTGGAATATTATTTACCGTAGCTATTCAGTTTATCACCTTTGAAAATCATTAATAATGCGACTCTTTGTTTTTCTATCTGTACATTTCCTCGAAACAAGCAAGTGTTGAAGTTGATTATAAAATAATCACTATCATGCTTAGAATGAAATCATTTCATTGTTTTGCTACATTTAATATATTGTGCCAAATCTACCATTTATCTTTTGTTTTCAGAAAGGTTTTATTTGATTTATGTTAGTTGTGTTATTCAAACCATTTAAGAAAACAGCTTACCAACTTTCTGAGAAGAATGCACTTGTTTTTCTTTCTTTTGTGTTTATCTGGGGGGTTGTCAATATTAATGTAAGGATGTGTAATGTTTATGATTACTGAATCTGTTGAACGAAAACTCTGGACTTTGTTGTGCGGCACCTGCCACAGAAATGAGATTATTAATACATGTATTATAAAAAATAAATAAAAAATAATTAAAAAATAATTAAAAAACAAATACTACTGATGGACAGTAGCATAGCTGGGTGTGTAGCTAATCTTTGAAAGTCAAATAGTTAGGATTTATTAAAATAAAATTGAAAACATTATTCTAAGAAAATAATAAAATAATTAATTCCGATTATTAGGCTGTAATATTTTTACCAGGATTTGATAATGTCAAGCATATTTTCCTGTTATTTACCAGTTGTCAATCTAAATTTTATGAATTATTAATTTGTTATCGGATAACATACATTAATTAATAAATAAATAGGATATTTGGATATTGTGTAATAAATATGTCTGTTTAACATTAATTCTACAAATACCTACATGTGAATTATTGTGGGGTGGTCTTTCAAAAAAGAAATTTTCTAAATGTCTTTGCATTAATCCTACTTGAATAATCTATCAAGCATTCCTCTAGTAGGGTACTTACAGGGACCGCGCCTGGCATCAATGTTAATAACAGTTACCATGGTTACCATACTGATGCAATCGTAATACGATGCACTGCCTGTACCATGGCAATGCAGTTATCATCCTTGATCTGTCAGTACCAGCCATTGTTGGCAGGCTTACTGCAACATGGGCTGCTACGGATGTTGCAGGTTTCCTGTTGCCCTAAACTCGCAAGCTGTGATATAAGTGAAAGAATCTTGAAAGTGGCTCTAAACATCAATTAAAATAAATATATGTACATGTATTTTAAAAAATAAAATATAAAAGAAATATTAATGGCAAGTTATTCCTGTAGAATAACTGCAGAATTGTTGCCCGAGTTACTGAATCCTTCATCACCGTTACTACTAATACTACACACAAATCTCTTGTTTTGTCGTCCAACACAACACTAGATCTCCGTAATGATCATCACCAGATCACATGCCCCTCTGATTAGTCATATTTTATGGTACTGATACTTGAACTTGTGACAATGGATCGATATGCCATCTAATGTGAAATATCCAACCTTTATTTTAAGGGTAAATTTATTTGAGTTTTCGAGTTTTCTACTATGATCTCGTCGTCGCCTATGGGTGAGATATTCCCGATGCGACTAAAAGCAATAATTCAATCAATCTACTAGGACCTAGGACATTGAAGGAATTTGAAGTAACAAAAAGAAACAAGAAAAATCTACATTTTGGAAAGGACCTTTCCTATTTCTATTTAACGTATCTTCAGGGTTTTCAATAGGCTTACAAATTTTGGAAGATTTCTGCGTGTTGCGAGTCATCATTGGGAGTTTGAATTCTTTGAGCTATTTGAAATTAAATTCACGAGTACAATAGTTCTGGTCACAAAATATCCAAAATGTCCAAGATGACAGTCTCCTGAAAGTGGCTGTAAACCTCAATAACGTTAATTAAATTAAATAAAATGTAACAATATCATTAATTTCAAGTCGCATTATATATTTGTAAAGTATGAGTGTAAGATTTGTGCTATGAAGTAAAACAACAACTTGCTCAGTTTATATCATAGATACATTTTAGCAGTCATTTGCTTTAAGAGAGGGTCAAATATGAAAGCCTAATACTTACTCGTAAATGTATAAATATTAAGTTTTTAACAATTTGAAATGCAGTTCATGTCAACTATCCGGGCACTGGTCACAGTAATTTGATTCCAGCAGTCGACATGGAAACGGTCGATACGTACTCGCCATCCATATATATACCATACATGTAGTTTGAATGGTACGTACACCTTGAGCATGTATATACCATACATGTAGTTTGAATGGTACGTACACCTTGAGCATGTATGTGAAGTTCAAATCTGTACGACTTTGTAAAGATTTAAGAATCTTCGATAAATATTTCTATTTTTCCTATCTATTTATTACTTGATGTAATACTACGACACTGCTAGGAAATTTGCTTCTGTGAGAATGGAATGTTGTTTGAGTGTCATGGTGTGAAATGTGGGCCGATGGGTCCGCAGTGTAAATATGCTTTTTCAAAAGCAGAAAAAAATAAAAAGATGTATAGTACGACAAATACAATTTTCCCGAGTTCTGTTTTCATGTTGTTGAATGTATACAAGAAACTCCCAAGTGGGTGGCTTACTAATGGAGAGAAAATTGGAACTTGCCTGAATTTCTACTCGCCCTTAGGATACCTTTAGCATTGGGAGAAATTGCCCGGGCGAGCGGGAGAGTGTTAGTTGCAAACCTTGTTATATATACTTCAGAGCCTGGCACCAATGTTTGCACAAGTTATGTTTCTGAAGCTATATTAATAAGATGCACTGTTTGTCATGTTTGTAGAGTGGCAATACAGATATCACCCTTGGTCTGTCAGTACCAGCTGGTGCTCGCAGGTTTACTGCAACATTCACTGCTACAGTTGTTGCAGGTTTCTTCCTGCCCTAAACATGACAAGTCGTGATATTAGTGAAAGTACATATAGTGAGCTCTTCAACAGAGCACATGCCACAGAAAAACAAAGAATCTCAGATTTATGAAAGTGATTTTATTGTATGAACCAATGAATTGATGTACATGTATTACACAAACATATTTGAGACTATATTTTGAGTGTAATGGATAAAAGCATCGTGACTAACCGTAACGATGCACAGAATACCCCCACCCACCTGTGGCTTTGATTTGGCTGTGCCATTACCAAACAATAATAAAACCAATGGACATTCACAGCATGAATGAAGGACTGAATGTTCTCTTTGTGTCATACTTCCTAGAGAAGGTAGTTTATTCTTCCACTGCACAGACCTCGCTATAGTTGCACAGGAATAAAAACCAGATCTCACATTGTATGCACAGGCTTGACAAAGAAGTCTCATCTTGACTGTTGCAACACCTTGACGTGAAACACTCGTCAAGTCCTTGCTGGAGAAATTTGTACATAGCAGGAAGTACCTCATGTTGTCAAATCTAGATGCATTTCTTTCGCATCAATGTTTCAGTATTGGAGAAATAAAAATCATTCTGTCATGATTAGCTCGTCTAATGACCAGTCTTCATAACTTCCATCAGGCAGATACCGTCGAATGATGAATGGGATTTTCCCAGCCCTGAAAGCAAAGGCATAAGAAATGTAATTTAGTATAAAATTGCTTACATTTTCAATGGAATAAATGATCAAAATAATTGCAAACTGATCATTACTCTCAAGTAAAACTGGAATGTATGGAATACCATATCTGGATGAAATTTCTGAGTAACTAGTCTACAGATAATTCATATCACTTTATATTTACATTTTAACTGAAGATACCAAGAAATTGCCTGAATATTTAATTTTAAAATATTATTTTTACATTGTGTTTTAAGCCACTTTCAAGATTATTTCATGACTAGTCAGTTTAGGGCGGGAAGAAACCAGCAACATCCATAATGCTGGCTCTTGCAGTAAGCCTGCGAGCATTGACTGGTACTGACAAACCAAGGATGATAAGTACACTGCCCACAGTACAGACAGCGCATCCGGTCAGGATCACATCAGAAATGTAACTTTTGCGAACGTTGATGCTAGGACCCTGGGACGGGATTCGAACCCGATTCCTTTGTCTCTGAAGACCAATGTTCTAGACTCACTTGAGTTCTTTCATAGCAATCTGTAGAGGGTCTGTCTCCCCTTCCAGCTCCACCATCACAGGCGCACACATCCTGCAGCAGAACAATGCGAATACAGAACAACATGAATACAGAACAACATGAATACAGAACAACGCTGCCTCATTCTATTGCATCATATGATACATGAAGGGGTATGGAAGACTTATTCAAACCTGGGTCCCTAGTAAAAGTGAAAACCGTCCCACCCAAAGATTACTGATGAGGATGTTGTACAGTTCTTCGTGTCTCCAAATGTCACTCTAATTCTCAGTGCAGCCATAGAAACTAACAGTAAAATGTACTCGCCCGAAGTCATACAAATAACAAATGTTATGAATTTCTACTCGCCCTTTGGATATCTTTAGCATATTGGGAGAAATGTCCCGGGCTAGTGGGTGAGTGCTAATTGCATACCCGTGGTACCAGGGTATCCTTTCAAGAAGCTCTTTTATCCACTAAGAGACTGGTAGCGCTCGCTTTACCGATAGCTAATACACTGCTAAGAGAGCGCTACCAGTCTCTTAGTAGATATGAGAGCTTTGTGAAAGGATACCCTGGTCTGCGACAGGCTTAGCACACTCGGCAGCTTCCAGCAATGTATACTGGCAGATTATGTTTAACAAAATTCGTTCCATTTCATCGCGATCCACATTTTACCCTGATCCAGATATTCTAGGATGTTCTCCCGATGAGCTCCCTAGTTGAAGTGTGAGTGTCCCTCGGTCGGTCTGATGAATGTAAACAGCCAGATTACATTGGAGAAAACATATATTTCTCGGATAGTTCGCAAAACACCACGTCTTGATCAAGGAAGAAGTAGAACCTCTCGTGGTAGTTAGATTGTGATACAGCGAGCGGAGAGCGTGTTTAAATTATTCCTTTCAATCATTCAGTTTTAATTTCGTGGATATTCAACCTACGTCGGTGGCGTTTGATGAAGGGTATCATACAGCATGCACAGTTTATGTAATACTAGTAACAAGCCCTTTTCGTGATGAGGCCTGAAAATCGGCCAGTATTCACGAAGCATCTTAGTTTTTTTCTTAAGCTTTAAAAATTCTAAACTCGCTAAGATTTCTTAATCCCCATGACAACTGTCTTAATATTTAAGAACATTCTTAGAAAAAAAACTAAGAATCATTAAGAATTCTTAACTTTGGTCTCAACTTTAGGACAGCTGGACCGCAGACTGAAACAAATCGTTGCAATCTTGTTAGTAGAAGACCGCTGAGTGAAAATTCGATATATTAATGTTAGAGTTATGTTACTATCATGTCATCATGTTATTAAATCAAATTTTATTAGTATATATAAAATAAATATACATTTAATATTGTTTATTAATATGCTAGATTCAATCTACTATCCGGTGGCAACTGCCTTTGGTTACAAGTAGTGAATTAGTCTGGAAAATTGCCAAATATATTAGCAGCATTCTAGAATACTTTCCCATTCTATTTCTGACAGTAATCTTTAAAATTGTAGTACATTTTATATTGTAGCATCACTATTGGTGGCAGATTCCCGCAACAATACTAAGTAATAATTTTAATATATTGGTTGTCATTATCATGAGAAATTAACATGCTTATTAAACTACTATCTAGTGCTATTTTTTGTCTTTGGAATTAATAAAATGTAATTGGAAATATATAGTATTTAGTGGAAATAGTGTGGTGGTGGTGGTGGTGGTCGTCGTCGTCGTGTTATAGTAGTAGTAGTAGTAGTAGTAGTAGTAGAAGTATTTGTTGTAGTAGTAGTAGTAGCGGTAGTAGGTTGTAGTAGTAGTAGTAGTAGTAGCGGTAGTAGTTGTTGTAGTAGTAGTAGTAGCGGTAGTAGTAGTTGTTGTTGTTGTAGTAGTAGTAGTAGCGGTAGTAGTAGTAGTAGCGGTAGTAGTAGTAGAAGCAGCAGTAGTAGTAGTAGTAGTAGTAGTAGTAGTAGTACATGTAGTAGTACTAGTAGCAGTAGTAGTAGTAGTAGTAGTAGTAGTAGTAGCAGTAGTAAGTAGTAGCGGTAGTAGTAGTAGTAGCAGCGGTAGTAGTAGTAGAAGCAGCAGTAGCAGTAGTATTAGTAGTAAGTAGTAGTAGTAGTAGTAGTAGTAGTAGTAGTAGTAGTAGTAGTAGTAGTAGCAGTAGTAGGTAGTAGCAGTAGTAGTGCACAAAGTATCTAAATAAGAACTCCAGATAAAATACTGCTGGTTGATAGAGCAATGTTAATATGCTGTAATCCCTATCAAATGTTCAGCAGTATACATTCAAGTTATTATTGAGTTTAGTTTTGCAACCAATTATACAACAATTTGGGTAGGAAGGAGACGCTAATGACGATATACGTCTATCATTACCATGTGTCAAACCTTCGCCCAATTTATATCAATTCAGTATGTATATTTGATGGCTCGTCTTTGTGATGGATGCTCTCCTGAGACGAGCTAATCTAAACACTGGGAAATGCGGACTTGTGTGGATGTGTCTTCTACATAAATCACAATCAAAGCGTGTTTAGAGTAAAGATGAGTGTACCTGACACGGGTTGATGTCAGTCTCTGATGTACCTCTCATTACTACCACCAATACATTCCCTTGAAACAGAAGGAAGAGCGAGTCATGTCAATAATCTCCTATAATAGTGTAGTAGTTGCTGTAGAATACATATGTATGTTAGAGGCACGGATTTTGTCTTGAAGTCGCTGCGGGTGACGTATGTAGCTATAAACTGTGCCCAATACTAGTGTGTATATTTCTCGATAGTGCTGCCAATAGTGTTCTCTACGATACGTGTGTTCATACGAATATATAGATTAACATTTCAGAAACATTTCCTGTATACTCCATTCCAAAGAGTTAATTCCCTTGACGCGAACTCTGTTAAATGACATTTCTCTTTCGTTAATATGTATGTGATCATTCAACAGCAAACTCATTAATCCATCCATGCCATGACTTCTGGCTGTGAAGAAGCCTATGATTAATTCCTGAGATTAACTTTAACCAACAATATGAAGATGGACGCTGGCACAGTGATACAATGCGACAGTATACGCCATGTTAATTATCTTATCACAAGAAGACGTGGAGATCGGAAAAACATTCAATACGGATTGATTGTAGGTGGGTAGATGCTAGGCGGTTGTGTTCAATAGGAGTTAGCACTATGGATGGTAATATCTAGAAAAAAAAAGGCATATGCCTGTAAGGATAGACTGATCTTCACGCCTAAGAGGCTCCCAATACCTATAAATGCATTCAAACAGTATGCCTATGTTAGGGTATGCAATATTATATCGTTTTATTCTGCTCAGACCTCGGGTGCGAAGAAGAATGGCAGCATTTCATCCAAAACAGTTTCGTATTCTTCTTCACCATTAGGCAGATCAGTCGATGTTGCCAGAGTGTTGGGAATGCAAAAGAATACCACGTTTTGAACAATGAACATATAGAACCACTCGTGGTACTTATTTAGATTGTACCACGGTGTAAGAATAGCGTATATATTTCTTATTTAGATCATTCAGGTTCAATTTTGTGAATTTTCAACCTTCGTCTGTTGACAGTTTCGCGTTGCTTTTCATAAGGCATCATACATCATGCACAGGTTATGCAGTGTCAAGCCCTTTTCGTGTTGAGGCCTGGAAACCTGAGCTGATGATTGACAGACAATAATATGAAAAGTGGTACGATGCAATATCCAATCTCGCACCGTAGAATAGCATACAAGTTACCGTACATATTGCCACACACTGTCACATGTGTCTTCCTGCACCTCTGGCATGCCATTATGTACGTTCGTTAAGCTAAATACCAATATTTATCGAACTGAGAGACTAACTTCTTTGTGTGTATCTGTATCTAAGACGCCTTCCAAGTTGAAATAACATGTGGATACTTAGCTGAGTACAAATACGTCCTTTATAAATCAATTGTAATGCTGCATTACGAAACATCTATTAAGTCCCTTGTAAATACTGAGTATCATAGATCAATGAGACATTCCAATGTTATAGTTATCTAAGACAGACGCTATACTATTGTTGTATGTATGTATGTGTATCTATGAGTCTATGAGGATGGTTGGGGTACGATATTATAGGCAGTAGAAATGTCAAATGATAGCTTGGCTATTAAGCTCTGTTGCAAAACACCCACCTATGTCATTGAATATTCCTGCTTGTAAATGTTTCATTCGTAGCAATTGGCATTGCTAGTTATTCCCAATGTGTGTGGTTACCATTGGCGTGGTCGTGTTTATGTATTTATATAATAATGACTGTAGAACATGAATCTATTGGCCTGGGTATCCTTTCACGAAACTCTCTTATCTACTAAGACACTGGTAGCGCTTTCTTAGCTATCGGCAAAGATAGCGCTACCAATCTCTTAGTAGATAAGAGAGCTTCGCGAAAGGATACCCTGGTTGTGAGTATTTATTTAATTGTCTATTTTGTATCAATATATTGGAAATAATAATATTAAACAAAATATTTTTTTAAATGTAATCGAATTTAGTCATTTTCAGTAAGATGCATTTATGACTGGCCTGCTGCTACCTTATGCAAAAGTACGGATACCAAATCTTTAGAGCGTGATTGTCAGGGAGTCCTCTAAAAGTGTTATTTCAATGTCCTCACAAGATAGTTCAAGTAGTGATGACTGAGTTCACAAGGACAACCTGGGCCAGCGTTGCTCTACAAAACTCGTAACTTTATGCTAGCGTATGGGAGTTAGTCCCTCGTAGCGCTACGAAGGTTCTGTGGAACGGGACACAAGACCCTTGATTGTAAACATAGACACATGTAATTTAATAACGATTCTTTTCTTTGTTCCAGAGATGGTTGTGCATCTATACATAGTATAGTTATTCTCTGACTGTAGGCCTCACGGTATCATGGTGCAGGTATTATAGTCACGATACTGAATATCAATACCCTAATTACTTAAGTCTACGAATTGTGAAGATAACGCTATGTAAAATAATATTTATCACCGTCTGTAGACGTTTCCTGAGATTTGGTATTTCCCCAGCGGCGTTGGCGTCAAATTAATTGAACAATTCACTCTGGTATTTCTATAAATTTCAAAGCATTATGGTCAAATTTATAGCAAACGCAATCCTTACTTGATATAAATTAATTCCAGCAGACACAGTATAATGTTCATACGTGTTCTGATTTCCAAAATAATCATCATTTGTTAAATGCCATTGTAATTATGTTTCTTATCTAGTAATTGATGAAATAGTGATTTTCGGTTTCAGTAACACGTATGATGAGATCGTAACTTGATAAACCAATTTTATTCCTCATTTCCTGACGTATTGCTCACGTCCATGAGGACCCTGCATCATATTACAAACGGCTGGTGATGATAGGTGTATTTAGCATGCAGCAGCAAAACCACGGAAGATAACGTTGAAGAATAACTACCAGAAAGTGACTTCGATGCACGCGATCTCTTCGTATTCTACTTCCTTCGTTGTTATTCGTGATGACGTAACTATTTATAAACACGAACGGAAATTAAATAAACAATCAAAAAAATACAATTTAGATAATTTGGTCCTGTAAATAATTAATTCTAAGCTTTTTCGTTCTCTTTTTATCGTCTCTATGTTATAATTTGTGGATCCGTTTCCATTAAGTTGTAATAACTTGCTAGTTATCTCTTCCGTTCTGAATAAAATATGTTTAGAGAAAAAAAACAAAGAGGGAAATAAAAACATAGATTGGTATATGAAAGTATGGTGAGTGTGTTGGCGCATCGTGTTGTCGTGCTGTCATACCAGCGACCTGTCCATATAAATCCGCCAGTACCACAGCACATGACCGGAATCAGCCACCATAGGAAACATATTACAGTATTCAGATGTTTACAGATGTAACAACAATGGAGGCTCTGTTGATAGTATTCTCATAGAATGAATGTGGCAGGTTCTCTCTTCTGGTATCAGAGTGTATAAATTTGTATGGTTTCTTAAATATATGTGTGTGTGTGTATATATA
>JAUTBQ010185881.1:0-10662 GCA_032361185.1 Lepetodrilus ovalis | reverse complement strand
ACTATATATGCCCCTACGTTTGATTTGTCCACCCAAAAGTTGATACTCATAATTCAGTGATGCACGTATTCCCCCAACACTCAATAGTTATCAAAATTTTCATATGTTATATGAATAAAAGGAAGCTCTTTGGAACGTATAACTGCTAGATCGAATTCCTGTTACCCTAATTTGAAAGAAGATATGTAATGTTAGATAACTATCGAGTATTGGCAAATAAGTGCATCAGTAAATAACAACTTTTGGGTGGACAAATCAAACATGAGTAGTGTCAAGTATGAATTTGTTTGTCCGTTATATAGGTTAACCATCTGTGATTGTATGCCTTTAAAACAAGATTACTTCAGCGGCCACACCATGGTTTAAAGACCACCAACCAGGCGCCAAACACGCTTTATATGTTCATAGTAGTACCCAACTTTTGATCGTGTATTGCGAAAACCAATAAATTGGCAGCTATTTGATGGTACTGATGCTATTTCCGTTATTCTTATCAGTCAGAATGTGTGTGCTAGACGACGAGGTTTATGCATGAGAGTGTAGCCATTAATTCACTTTGGGAATAAACTAGGGATGACCTTATTCCCATGCGCCATGTATAGCCTTCCATTAAGAGAAATAGGTCATGGAGAATTGTTACGATCTCAGTGGTCCGAATCACTTATTAGGCAATACAACTAATATAATAAATTCACTTTTTTTGGTGATATAATGTTTCAATAATTGTGTGTGTATCTTTTTTATTTATTTCTATGTTCATTGTTAATCACGAAGCATAATTCAATTGTCCGCAATAATGTTTGTTTTCTTTTTCTATTTTGTGTTTGTTATTAGTGTCCTTTCTACTTTAAACTAAGTTTACGTCATGGTGACACTAGATTACGACCGCATATCCTTATTTTAATACTGAATGCTATCATACATGCCTATAAGGGTTACAGTTGTAATAACTGTTAAATCAGTTTGACGATACACGTTCATTGACACGAAATTAGGGTACTTACTTCAGAAATGTATACTTTTTTAATGCGCAGTAACTAAATGCGACCATTCACCGGTCGCATTGTTCGCATTAGTATCATGCTCGTATTTATTTCATGATTTACAGTACATATGCCCCAATATCATTTTAAAAACCTTATATATTTCACCTCAAGTAAGTTTTGTATTTGTTTGACAGAAAATACGATTGTTCGTTGAGTTAAAAGTTATATATTCTATTATCTCTTAACTAAATAATCCCAGTACAGGTTTCCTCCACACACAATCCCGGCCCTGGCATCAAAGAAAGCTTAGGTACAGACGCGTATACCATAATAGTCCAACTAAGTATGACAAATTACCATATATTAATTGACAATCAAATAATATTCTCATATGGCAGCAATAATGATGAGCAGTTGTCGCTTTAAAGTAAGTCATTAATATTGCTTGGCTAAACGAGGCCATGTGGTTATCTCCATTGTAACCCCACGGACCACGGACCACGGACGGCCTTTGGCTTTCCAACACGGAGAATGGCTGTTCGATGTCCGGTCGCAGATGTTGGAGACAAATTCGTCTAAAGACTTATCAGCCCACAAGAAATGGGTTAAATTTCCCCGTGATTGGAATTTGATTCATTTCATTGTCCCGTCTCGATCTTGACGTGTTCGAAGGATAACAGCTAATTTCTTGCCTAGGATCCAGGTGCATGTGATTAAATGCTAATTTCTATACATTATTTATCATGTTCGTACTGCCAGAAATTTAACGAATTTGCGTGTTTATAGTTCCTATTATTAATAATAGGAACGTGGATTTTCACGTTAACGAGTAGTTTTAAAACAGTTTTAACAATTTGACATACTCATTCTCTCTCTCTCCGATCTGTCTGTCTCTGTGCGTGTGTGTGTGGATGCCACCATTCGATATCAATATATCAGTATCCTTGTTCAACTGAATCAGTTACTATTATTTGATTTTATTATACACGACACTGTAATGTAAAATATAAAGATAACCTTTACGATGAGACATTAACCTGATAAACCAGAAGTAATAACTGTCAGCGAAAATGTTCCATCTCGTACATGTCCTATACGGCCTACAGATTTAGGTATTAACAAGAATAACTTCCATTTACGATCAATATTGTAACACACACTTCTTCAAATTACAGGCATCGTACACTATTGCAATCGGATATAGTCAACACGCCTGGTGCCACTTCTCGAGCGCCCTGAAAAGGTCCGCCATTGTTCCCAAACACCTTTGTATCCAGTTGATAGTGTGTGGAGCTGGGATCCGTGCACTTCACACACTGCTCGCTCTGTTCTGAAAGTTGATGAAACGTGTTGATGACCAGACTGCAATCACAAGCCCGACTCTTGTGATAAATATTTGATGACCTCTCTCCGCGTGGTGCCAAAGATTGAGCAGCGTCATCCGGGACTTATTGGTTCAGGAAATCGAGAGTTTAATGATTCTCGGCTGAACCTGTTGCTCTTTTTCTTCCCAACAATATTATTTATTTAACTTGGTCAGTTTGAAGATATCGCGTATCCATTCTTCAAAGGTATCCAATCACAGATGGTTGACCTGGATACTATTGTCAAATTAATTTATATCTGAGACAATAATTATATACTTACGTTTGATTTGTTCACACAATAGTTGTTATTTACTAATATACTCCATATTCATAAAAAGTTGTTTTATATATATATGAATCAAAGATACGTAGATCTAATGTTGTCTTTGGAACATCTTTCATCGAGCTCCTCAAACTCACAGTGTTTATGATTGAATTTGGAGTTTAACCGGTTCTCCAGAAGATACGCCATTTATACATAATGAAGACATCGCGCTTTGCAAAGTATTTAAATGTTCCCAGTAGTGCTATCAATACATATATAAGGCTTGTTCGCGATAACAAAGCGATGATACGTACAGTAATTGAATAAACCTTGCATATATTACTCATCTTTGGCCAATTGGGGCATATGATTGTATGCGTTTAAGGGCAATGTTTTTTTCCAGATAGTATGCCAAAGCTTGGATACTGCAACCGTGTTGTCTGTATGGATATTGGAAAGGTTCCATCTGTTGTTCCTTTATTAAACATATACTATTCTAAACTGTATATTAATCTTCGTAAAATATTTATCTTTTCCTTTAATAACATAATTATTGGCTTTCTCGTTAATACAAACAGTGGCAATCCTATTTCTCACATATTTCTCAAATTCTCATCATGTTTCATAGTAGTCCAGAAATCCAGACGTCTATCGCTCCATATGCATTATCTGCGGATAGCAGAAGCATTATGGAGACGAAGCTAATTTGTCTAGTTTCATAGCATTTCGTATTTCCGTTCCATGCAACATTACCTTACCCTAATTTGATGCAATCACCATTTTCACCAAGGTAACGTCGCCATTTATTTCAAGGCAATAGTGTTCTTACAGTACAACTATTTAAACGATCGCAGCCAGATAACCATATTGGAACTGAGTCTGCAACCATATCTTTCAAGTAATTGTTGTTCCTTTATGGCCTGTATGCTAGGCCTATTGATAAGGTCAGCATTGAAACTTTCACTGTATGATATCCGGTACTTCATTACGACTTCTGAACAGTGCACTTCCTAAGTAAACGAAAACCATGCCAAATATTTTCTCATCAATATTATTATAACACCGGTTTGAGTGCGGTCAGAAACGAGTCTTGTATTGAGTGGTTTGTTAATAGATATAATGTTAATTCACTACATGCAAGCCATTGTCTGTTGACAGAGAAAGCAGACTGCAATGCCAGGAGTAGATTGTAATAACAGTCGTGATTCTACAGCTAAGCACTGCACGACGTCTTCTGAAGCAAACTGTCGTCTGCGTGTCTGAAACTCCTGATCACCACCTCGTGAGAGTGATTGGCTGGTCTCCATTTAGACTGGGACTCGGATCTGAGGCTGGCAGACGACAGTTGTCAACGTGCAGGTACCAGAACAGAGTTGAAACTAAGCTGTTGTTTCTATCCCTACTTATTAATTTTTCATTCCTCTTTTTCTCTCTGTCTTTTGTTTTCCTTTATTCTCTTTCCTTTTACTTTATGCCCGTCTTTTCACATACACGCACGCAAACACACATACAACACACGCACGCACACACACTTCACCTTCTTCCTCGCTCACTCTCTGTATATTTTTACAAATGTTCTTTCTATGTTTTTATCTTTCCATCTCCCACTGTTTTAGGTATTATTTCTTTCCTCTTTTTCTAGATCTCTCTACTTCTAGCTCGCTTTACGATTTCCGCTACATCTCTAATACTCTCCAATAATCCAGGAATACGTAAGCAGAAAAGGTGATTTCATTCGAAATGACAGAACTATTCTGTGTATTTTACACTTTGGTCACGGTTGTTCTGGGTATCCTTTCACAAAGAGAGCGCCATGGTCTCTTATAACAGAACTTCATGAAAGGTTACGGTTGTTACTCGTTCTGAGTATCCTTTCACAAAGCTCTCTTATCCACTAACGTGACTAAGAGACCATTACACGTAGCACTCTCTTTGCAGTGCATTAGCTATCGGCAAAGAGAGCGCCATGGTCTCTTAGTGCATGGATAACAGAGCTTCGTGAAAGATACTATGAACCTGAAGGTAAATGCCTTATTACGATAACTAAGATGTGGCAGTATTGGTTACAAATCATAGTCCGCACCGTGTGCACCTTGCCTAGGCCTAGGTATCGTTTCTAGAAGCTCTCTTATCCACTAAGACACCATAGCGCTCTCGTACGCGAACGAGCGCCATGTATTAGAGATCGCTAGTCGAGAGTAGATTTGGTCTCAGGGCTTCGAGATAGTGGTAAAAGAGAAAATAAATTTGAATTGAATTGAATTGAGAAACGTTACCCAGGTGACTCGTACAGCGTATAGCTCAGAGTTGTATTCCCTTCCCTGGTATAGTGTGATGACTGATGACAAACGAATTATGAAAAAATACCATCTTTATAATAGTTATATTTACATGCTCCATGAATTCAATAAGTAAATATAGCACTGTTTATAAATATACACCCTCAAACGTAAGATATATTCTTGGCGAATGTCATGGAAGCGAATTATTCTGCATTTACCTAACCCTCGGAGAATCGAAATTTGTAGTAAACTGTTTATACCAGTCGTCCGTAAGATTTTCTACATTGCAATGAGGTGAGATGGACAGCCACTCTATTCATTATCTTCTGATGTAGGACACCTTGCTGTGGTTGTACTGTATGTCGTTGGTGTTGCGGATTACGTCAACGTCAACGTGGGACATCGACGTCAACTTTGGATGAGAGGCAAGATTACGTACCTGTATTTGAACGTAATGGGTGTACTTACTTATATAGTTTCATGTGTTCTAAAGTGAGCATTGCGAGGACAGTATGAAAATCATATGTATGTGAATGCTGAAATGTACCGGTATGTGCATTATTTCGTGTATTTTGGTCTACAAAGTTAATAATAATAATAATAATAATAATAAAAATAGTATAGCGCCCATATCTAAGAGTATTCAAGGACACTGAATATATGCTCTCTTTAATCTTCCTTTGGAAAGTTCTCAATACATTGATATTTTTGATATAACTAGGTAGTCCAATCCAAAGCATCCTCCCACCACAGGGCTACTTTTTCCGCCGCTATCCATGCCGTACACCCTGGCACACATCTAAAGAGAAACTTGCGCAAACAGCCTATAGGAGCTACAAATAGAACAATGATAACATTTATTTCATTAGACAGATTTCTACGGTGATTTCATAGGGAACACGATTTCATTGGTTGGCTGTTTACGCAGGTTTCCCCCTAAATGTGTGCCAGGGTGTATGACATGAAGGGTGAGAGGAATAAGTACCCCTATTGTGCGAGGATGGATCCAAACATTATATGTCTTATGTTACTGTATGCCTATATCGTTATGTAGCAAACAACGCATACACTTGCTAAGAAAAAAATACGTTAGTGATGAAGCTGAGCTGAGCTGCATTGAAGATGCGTGCACGCACAACAGGCACGTGTTAGAAAGAACGATGATGTTGCACATTATTTTATTGTTTCTATACAACAAAGTTTATTTACCACAATATTTTCGTCTGCCTTCTGAATTCGATCCACAGCTCATGATGCTTTAACGCGCGGATAAGAAATAGATCTAGTGATATTCGATGTCTTGTCCATGCCTTCGGTACAGCATGTGCTTCGTGACACTTCTAGACACAAATACGATCGCCTGTGGCCATCGAGTGCGGTCTTAGTACCACTCTCTGACCAAATTCACCGGGCGCCATTGTTGGAACAAAGACTCTGTGATCGCCCCGGAGCTTCGTTATTATGTTGCCATGGATTTGCCATCTTAAGATTGTTTCAAGAAGAACTGGCCAACGCAATGACAGTCTTTAAACCAGTTTGGCCAGGACTGGGTTTCTGACTCGGTCCATGAGAACTTCCCCAAGATTAGTGACAACAAAACTAATGGTATTAACTTTAAGCATCTCTCCATGGCTCCGGATAATTTTAGACCTTTAATTATCTCGAATAATTACAAGCCGCCATAGTTGCTTCTCAGGCATACATCAAATATTTAAATTTGACCTAGGTTATATGGGGATTGTGTTACAGATAGAGAAACCGAAGCGCTCGTTCATTAGTCGAGTTAACTATAGATGGCTTCGTGTATATGGCCATATTGTTTACCAATCAACTGATAGACCTACGTGTTACTTCTGCATGAATGCAGGGAAGCAATTTCAGCCGTGTAAATAGTAGTCGCATTTACAAGGGGTTGATCATCGCTGACCTTTTAATTCGTGGGGAAAATGGAAAAAGTATTTGCAATTTGAACAATGCATTACATAAAGAAAGTTGAGAAGTAATAAATTGGAATTATGTTTAATTACGACTTAAAGATTTGCGCCACACGAGAACAGGAAGGTTTGCGGGCCTAATTAGTATTATTTATAATAATAGATATCGTTGTAATGTTTTAAATAATTACGTAATGAACTTTACTAACGGGGTACACGGAGACGTAGCTATTTTAGCACAAGGGCAGTTGATTGAAAATTATGTGATATTGCAATTTATGAAAGAAATAAAATTGTTGTGTAAAACGCATTGGGAGCAGTTGCCCACCCTGACCTATGCCTAGCTATACGGCCCTGGGTGTCGTTTCTCGAAGCTCTCGTATCCACTATGAGATCATAGCGCTCTCGTAAGTGCACGAGTGCCATGTATACGAGAGTGCGTCTGGTAGTAGATAATGAGAGCATCAAGAAACGATACCCTCGTACATGTATTTGGAAGGACATTCAGTGGGCATCGGCTTGTAACGTCATCATCTATCCTGACACCTAAAGTGAATCAATGTACATGTGTTAATATGCAGACCTGATGATACGGCCGGGCGGACATGACAGTGGTCAACCGCCACCAGATCCAATTGACATAATCAGAACGAGCTATAGGGGAACCAAACAACCTACTTATCCCATCTTGACGCCAAACACGTTCTGGCACCATATGCAAATCGAGCAATCACTTCCTGACATAGCTCGCTAGACAGTCTCTGAAGGATCCGACCGGAAGTAATGTTTACCTAAAACAATTCCCACTTGCCCCGGGTAAATCTATAACAACCATGCTAATGGTTATACTGATCTCGAGATAGCCGTCATTAAAATATCGTCTGCTCTGCGGTGAGTCAGTCAAGGTTCCTTGTTGGGAAGAGAGCTTTTCATTGAACTTTGGACATGCACGATACAAAGGTTGGACGAGGAAATGTACTGCTAACCGAAGCTGAGTAGGATCCAAAGTATTATTAAAGGAACCCTATAACCCATTCAGCCCTGTAATTGCTGTCCGTGATGAGCTCGTCCATTTTCACCTTCACTGGGTTTGTGCAATATCATTTTAGAGTAATGAAAAGTCATTAAAGGCAACCTCTGCGCCGACTGAGGGGCGATGAAGATGTCGCAGGATTGATGCCATTTATATTGGACTTCAATGAGACGATGAACCTCGGGCGTTAAGTATGATGGTTTTACTATAGCATGTCTATTCTCATCAACTCAATGCGCCGTTTCGTGCAGTACGCCGTCTAAATGATACAAACAGGCCCGCATGACTATACTTGACGACTTCGATCTTCGTGCAAATGTGGTTATACAGCTAGTCATTATTCGTATAGGCATGTATTTTCTCACGAAGGACTTGATTTGTGTGGATAGTTTTCATAATTAACATGGAACACATTATGGTTCGCCGTTATTGTCATGTTATCATTCGATAAAATTGTGACGGATTATTCTACCATTTGAAAACTAAGACCGTATGGTTATTGTTGGGTTACTAAAGGGAATTATATTTACGATTAATATCTTTTAATTCTCACGAAACACAGAAAGTTTAGGCGTTGTTCTGATGTTGTTTTATGACTTCCGTTCTACGTGACCATTCTGCAAATATATGCAACGTCAAATTGATCAACGTTGACGTATATATGCCATCGAGGTCATCTTCAGAGATTAGTTTAATTTCCCTGGCCGATCTGTGCACAGAAAATGAATTCGTCCCCAGGTACACAATCAATTAACGCAACTCGGCTTACCTATTGTACTGCTGTCGTTACAAATGGTCAATACGTACACGAAACCTCTGCAAACGTTAACAGTATTGGTCGTACATTAGTTCTCTTTGACTATAACACACGACAGCGTATAGACCTACAACTGCGTGGTATTAATCAATGACTATCCTCGAGGTATATTGTCGTTAACATTTCACTTTCCAATTACATGTAATAAAGCGAAGGGCTTGATTAAACATGATACTGTTGGAAGCGCATGTGCGTTGCCTATGGCAAACGCATCGGATGGCATTTAGCGCCAGAGTAGAACAAGAAGACATTACCATGAAGACATTTGGCACGGAAGGCATGTTTCAGGTTTTTGTCATCGTCAACGGAATTCTACGTCATTGGTTCTGGATCTAGCATTTATAGAAACGTTTCTCCACGTTGGAATCTAAATGTATTTAACTAAAGGTCATTGGCGGGTCTTGGCTACAGTTATCCTTTCTGCCCTTTGTGTAATTAGGAGTATCTGCCGTCCAGTTAATCAGAAACGCAAATGAGTTTGAAGTAATTACGCATCCATTATGGCGTGCATGCTACCATTATCGCGCTTTGCTATTTAGTATAGAACATACGTGGAGAGTAACTTTAAACCTCATTATAATAAATCATTAGAGAATGTCGGAAGTGGTTCCCGCCATATGCCCGCGTCCATCTGAGAGAATTGTATTGATCAGACGGGGACCGTATCACAAATCACCGCATAGTTTCAATTTAACCAAAGATGCAATCTATCCTTTCTGCATGTCCTAATATATTTGTTTTTCGGAATCAATAATCACTCCCCGAGCTAGGAAGGAGTCCATTTATCAAATCCCGTATTATCGTATCCACCCATTCCACGCCTCGTGGAACCCAAGCTCTCGTTACAATGCTAACATCACTGCCGTTGTTTTACTACTACCATTGATTCCCTCCGCGGCCTCCTATGGTCAATACTCCGCGAGACTTCATAACCATTATGTCCGTCAAGACTGACCGGCCCATTGTCTCGGCAGTTGGTGCTATAGCTGTGTACCGCCATGTCAACGCTAGCGTAGAAGTGTAGTAAAACGCGGATCAGTAAAGCTCTGACTGGTGACTGGAGAGGGCAATCCCTTCAACATCTGACTGGTGACTGGATAGGGCAATCCCTTCAACATCTGACTGGCGACTGGAGAGGGCAATCCCTTCAACATCTGACTGGCGACTGGGAGAAGGCAATCCCTTCACAGAGGGGGGACTAAGTTCACCGAGGACCTAGCACCACGTGGTAGTGGAAGAACTGTAGTTATAAGGCTTGGATTACATCTCACTTCTATACATAACAGGCGGAGGGTTTCTCCTCGCGGAAGTCGGTGAAGAGTGACGGCACAACTCTTGGAGCATCGGCACGTGGAGACTTTCTTAATGGAAACTGTGTACGTATGAACCCTTGTTTTCGTGCTATTGGATTCCCTTGATTGTTGTGCTGTGTGTGTACGTTAGCAATATACTGTATGTAAGTATGTTTCTGTCTTTTTCTGTACCTTTGATGTTACCTGAGTCGCAATGAAGGTAAATCGATGTGTGGAACTACGTTTAGAACTGCAAGAACAATACTCTCTTGATAACGTCAGTTCTTCACTCCATTGTTGGTATTCATATCTCTAATTACAACTAGTCGTGACGAGTCATGAGTAATAGCACCATGCTTGTTATAACGATTTTTTCCCCTTCGCTTTGGATTAGACAGGATGAATCATAACCACAGCGATGAAATATTGAAATATAGTTTCCTTATTATTTGTTATTATTTTATCCCTGATTAAAACAGGAAATTGAACCAACATAGCCTATTGATAAAGAAATTGGCTTATTTGGTTAAACTAATAATATTAAATTAAAAAAATATAACTAGATATTAAAGGCATACAATCACAGATTTTTATGAGCACGTAGCACATTTATTTGAGTAATAAATGTAAACTACATTCATTTGTGATAGTCATCATCAATTCTATATCGCCAAAATCCCCTTCGT
>JAUTBQ010185870.1:0-10662 GCA_032361185.1 Lepetodrilus ovalis | reverse complement strand
CAGCGGTGTTACCCCTTTGGCTCAGTCGGTAGAGCGTTGGACTCGCAATCCAGCAACTCAGGTTCAAATCCCAGTATTGGCATGGTCCTGTGACATAATGATGATAATGATAATAATAATGATAATGATAATATAATAATAATTTATCATATAATAATAATAATAATGTGTATATATATATTGCGTAGCAAATACACAAGGTATGCTCAGTTAGTATTTCTCAAATTAATTGGTGAATTGTGTCTTTAAAGCAGGAGTTTTTATTTCTTTTTTTGAATATATCCAGTGTTGCGGAAGACTTGACGACCGGCAGAGTGTTCCATCCAGTGACAGCTGAGTATTGCAAGGAAGTATTTCTAAACTCAGTCTTAAGATGTGATACCTGTCATATCTAAAATACATAACATCTCCATTGTTTATATCTAAAATAAATTACTATCTCCATTACTATATCAAAAACATCTTACTATCTCAGTTTCTTATCTCTAAAACAACACTATCTCAGTTTCTTATCTCTAAAACAACACTATCTCAGCATAGATGGAGAGATATGCCTATGAAACCAGTGTGAACAGCATGCAATGCCCATTTGCCACTAACTGAAAAACATCCCTAAGGCCCCATAAAGACCGACAGGCTGTGAGACAAGACCACTGTGACAGTATCAGTTGGATCTTACCAGGATAAAGGCGCATGTGTAACCAACATCTCATTTAGTGAAAGCGTGAACTTCCATCACGCATTGCGTCAATTAGGGCTGGTCTCGCTCATATCCTGGTATAGGATGCTAGATGCAAGATCTTGTGTCAGTAGCTGTGGAAGTGTTGGGTTTATTTCATTTAGATCATGTAAGAAAAGCAGTCACACCTTTGTCTATTGAAACCATTAAGAGACTGCCTCTTAAAAAAGCCAGCCACATGTTTACGGCACCCACATATTCTTGAATTAATGTATCTAGATGGATGTGCCAATCATTGAAAATAGAACCATGCCAACCATGTGCTAAACACTGGCCATCCATTTGACCCATACAATAACTGTAAACAAACTGTCAATTTATCGACAGATGAATACATGCTAAGGAGTACTTTCAATAAGTTTCACATTTCTAACATAACACAAACCAAATTGTCAAACAAATGCATTATTCATCATTACTTCAAAACAGAAGACAACCTTGACCATCATGCAATATGTTCAAGGTTACAGCAAGGTCAATTATTAATTATTAAAAAAACTACTAAGTAGTAACAGGATAATATGTTTGGTCAATTACTTCATGAGTGCACAGGTTTATTTTCCCCTTACTGGTAAGAGAAAGTCAAGGAAGTGTATGAAGTAATCCGTATTAACTGTGACAATCATGGAAGAGGCTCTCCATGAGCTTCTCCTCGCATTATTAAAGTAGCAAAGTACTGGCTATTTGTCAAATTGTCAGCTCAAGGCAATTGGTGGATTACCTTGCACTTGGCTAACACTAAGACAATTCTAGATTGGAAGCCAATGTAACAACTTTGAACAATCAAATCAATATTTTCAGGCCCCGCATACCATGATGCAAGCTTTTTGTTCTTTTGGTAACAAAATGTCAAATGCTTCTTTTTCTGTAATCTTACACTAATTTGTCAAGATACATAGAACACTTATTGCTCTTCACAACATCTGGATGCATTTGTAATGTTCTTCACAATATATGCAACATTTAGTGTTTCACAATACTTCAATAATCTCATATTATTTTCTATTTTGTAGGAAAGATTTTCTATTTCTACTTGAGATTTCTAGTGAAAAGGTCGTTTTTGTGACTTCTGGTGAAAAGGTCAGTTTTGAGAGTTTCAGTGAATGTAATGTTTGAGACTTTTATTGGAAGGTAATGTGCAAGCTTGATAAAAAGAACAACATGCCTATGATTACCAGGATCAACTAATGGAACTCTACAAACAAATCTGTAGGAAAATGCGACAATTACATGACAAAACTGAAAGGATAGGCTGGATGAATTGGGGATAATCCTTGGGGATAAACCATGCAGCTATGTGTTTATGGTGGGAGGAAACACTATAACAACTACACCCTGGTCCATGTTCTCAGTCACCAGTCATGATTGGAGCCTATTAACCTTCTCCCTGCTGCAGGCAACCGGAAATGCCCTAAACAGCAGGGTCTGTACCCAATCCAGCAAGGAGAGGGTTAAACACGTTTGATACTCTTCCAATCATCTCTACATTTGAAACTAGTCTGAGAACATTTTAATTCAAAACTTTGTGGTTGTAGTCCAAAGTGATATCATCAACACTATTCTATCCCAGCTTCATGTCAACTCTATACATTTAGATGGTACAGATAAATTAGTGGTGATATGTGTTCATAAGCACAATGGAACACTGTGAACATTGGCATGACCTTGACTGAAGGTGTGGAATGTAGGTGAAAACGCATCCCCAGACTTCTATGAATGAAGTACAAGTAATAAGGATGGGACTTGAGAGTTTCTAGGACATCTAGAAAAACAAATGATTATGTCAGAAGATATGGAAAAAAAGGCAAAATCCAGCATACTCAAAGAAGTCAATTTTATCAAACTCAATCAACAGTGCACCCAGGTCTTAGTGTCTAGACGTATACCAAATTGAGGAATAGTCACGTAAAAAAGTAGAGCTTGTCCACTGGGAAATTCAATCTATTTTATGGTGGCCTTGAGAAGGGAGGTGTATGGAACAGCGACCGATGGTCGGGTCCCTGCTGGTAGACCCACACCGGGATTGGAGACAGGCAATCAGAATGAAGAGAACTCACAACCATCGCAACTGACTCCAGCTGATCTGTATCGGAATCTCTAGGTACCTGCAGATTGGTGAGCGAATCCTCTAGTGACGTCACGTAGAGCAGCGTTTGGAAAGATATCCATATAATTCATTGGCAGTCTGACTTTGCAGCAATATCAGATTACTCGGAATGACTACGAAATTCTGACAAGCAAATCTAAATCACAGCCAAAATAATTCTCAGAATTAATTCATGTTTATCCCTAAAGAATTGTCCTTGTGCGGCTATATTCATAGCTGATTTTATCAACAGTGAAAACTATTAGACTATAATAACATATCTCTTGTATCATTGCAGACTATTGTGAACTAAAGTATTATTTAGATAATAATTGCACTAGTGTAAACCATATCATCCACAACAAATCTGTGACTGTATATATAATTGGTACCACAAATGGAAAATAGTTTACCTGTTTATACATTTCTGTTCAGTTCTGTTCTTGAAAGGTTATTTGGTCACATTTACAAAATAAACAAACATCTTGTACGAAAATATAAATATTTCTACTAGGTGCTATACGTATTAATCTTACAAAATATTCACACACACTGATGCATGTATACTTACTTAAGGTATCACATCACACATTAAATAAAAAAAATCTTTTATATACAATACCCTTTCTATAACAACATGTTCACATGTGTTTTACAAAATATGTACACGACAAAATATGGACATGAACATTTAAAAAAATGAAAGTACAAGTAATGGTTAAAAGTATGGTTCAAAATATTGTTAACATTAACATGTTATACCGTACTTACAACTACCGCTAGTCATGAAAACCCAGCATCATGCTACATACATGTACTTTGTTCTAGGCTGTCCAAGACATTATTTTCAATTAAACACAATTACTACTGACATATTTCTAAAGGCTGTATAGTTTACTGTATAGTTTACTGTACATACATGTAGGCCATGAGTGCTGCGGCATGCTCTTCGTGACAGACCCATGGAGAAAACAGCGAACCTAATACGGCTAATGTATGTTCGCATTAATCCAGCTAGTCAGATTCTTTTGATACTCATGAAATAAATCAATCAACTTCAGTTAAGAAAAAGAGAATAGCTCACAGACATGCTAATGAACGAAAAGTTGAAGAATGGCTCTCAGACATCTAAAAACAGAGTTTACACATAATACTCTACCAGGGACTGAAGAATAGTTCATAGACACGTCATCAATAAGAGAGAGAAATTGTCTGGTAGGAATCTTGGACTCTCCAAATAACTAGGTAGAAATAGGAATTGTCCTGGAACTCTCCACTCCCCTAGTCCCCCTCCCTCGATCCCCCACCAACCCCAAATGTAGATAATGGTCCTGGATAACTCTTGGAAACCTTCAACCAAAGGTATTCAATGTCCTGCAACTCAGAAGCTAAAGGTCTGAAATATCTTCGCAGTTACCATTCTAATAATAGGTAGAAATATCTAAGATCTAAAGATAAGTGTTCTGAAGAAAGCAAACAAAATGGCCCACAGTGTATGGTCTAAAATAATCTGTTAATGAATTCTCCAACTCCTAAATAAATATTCAGACAGGACTGTTGGTCTCCACAGGGACTTGGAATAAGGATAACATTTGCATCCGAGTCCAGGGGTGCGTTCAGTCTGCACTACATTTACTATGCTACATTTACTACAAATAATATGCGGTACAGACCCATATGAAAAATAGTTCATACATATCATACGTATTGCTGGCTGAACGGCTTCCGTAGCACTACATATGCTATGTAGCAAAAAGTAGTGCAGTTTGATCGTGCCTCGTGAGACCAGACATTGGGAAACTGATCTCATTGGGGAAGTTTGACAATTCACAAATCCAAAATGTGAACAATAGCATTTGAATATGATGTATAAAATTAAATATATAAGGTGCCAATTATTCATTGAATTATTCACTAAGACTGCGTGATAAATAGAAATCTGGGGAGGTATCCTATAAACAGCTTAAGTTGTTAATTGACTTAAGTCAGCAACAAAAATTATAATTATCAACCTATTTTTACCGGGTTTTCTGTATTTGGCTTAGCCAAACTTTATTGAATCTATGTCTAAAACTTCAGACTAATATAATCCAATATAGAAAACTTAGTCAAAATGTGTCGCAAAGTTAGTGTTTTGCTGACTTAAGTCTTAAGCCGTTTATAGGATATCGCCCCTGAATGATATCCAAGATGTGATAAGGAATTCTACACATGTAAGAAGGAAAGACAATGACACATCTACAACAATCATATTATTTTACTTTGCGATTTGTTGACCTGTACAAATACAATGCAAGTCATACTCAATGTGAACATGCTTCACCCATGTTTTCTAAGCAGTTGGTCTGTTTATTGGCTTAACCACTCTTTCTCAGTATGTTTCTTTACTCTGGTACATCCCTTCATGATACCTGGAGAACGTAGAACAATCACGTTTCCAAGTGGTCTTTCTCTGGAACACTAAGCACCTGTTTAGAACACACTAGCCATGGGCAGACATACAGGGAACAAGCCTCTATAAACAAGCGTCCACAAATCTAATAATACTTCAATGTAGCTACATCCTCAGGACACCTGTACAGTTTAATCACTGCTTGTCAGTTCCTGCCAGCTGTACAACGTCTCCCACAACACGGTGCATCCCAGAGTAGAAAGTGCCAACATTAAACCCATCCTGTGAGTTTGGGTAAAGCAGTACATCATCCAAGCCTACCTGGCCACCCTTTCATGAAGCTCTTGTAGCCACAGAGGACGTAGCACTTCCATTGGACTCGGTGAACAAGGTAAATACAGAGCGCAATGGTCTCTAAATGGATACGAGACCTTCATGAAACAATACCCAGGTTTACATAAACCAAGGGTACTAGCTGTACAGAATACACACACATTGAAGCTACTTTTCTTCTCATGGCTTTAAACTGGAAATTTGGTATTTATGAAAACCTGAAATGATTCCTTTTCATGATATTTAAATTGATATTCAGTGTTCTTTTCTCACAATTTACTCCAATAATGATTAATTGTCAAAATAGTAAAGTTAAACAAACCGAACCCATCCTCATTAAGTTTTTGAAGCAACAGACCTGTGTGTCATGTATGCCATGATATATAACTTCACTACCGTATAAACTTTTGCAGAATGCATGCTCAGTCTATAACCAGCTGATAACATGAATATTGTGAGATCCGTTTTTCTAAAAACAGTTCTTGATAAGGCTTTTCCTAATGACCTTAAATTTGACAAATATAATGTCAACCATTGACCATATGCACACAAACTACATTGCATTTTAAATCTGCAAATGGAATGACTTAAGCCTCTCACTTCAGGTTATCGTCTCTCAGAGCTCTCATCTCCACTATTAGACCATAGCGCTCATAACAGCATGAGCGCCATGTATTAGAGATCGCTATGAGAGTGCTTATGGTCTCGTAGGAAATATGAGAGCTTTGAGAAACGATACCCTAGTCTCCAGACTAACATTTTGAGATAATTGCCCGCAGGGTTAGTCAGGGCAAGTCAGGGCAAGTTGTAAAGGTACAAAAGGTGCTTTATGTTAAAATATAGGTTGCCCGCAGTGCAATTTAGCTTGCCCCTGTACGTAGGCCATATGCTAGACTACAGCTCTGCAATTACATACTGCAAAACCTAATGAAATCTTGATTGACAAAGTTTCACATAATTGAAGCAACATAATCAGTGTGTTTGACTTGGACTGATCAATCACAAGCTACAGTTCCACTTCTACACACAGATCCCCAGGACCCCCAGCCTCCTGCAATACAGCATCCATCAACATGACACAGATGAGGAATCATTTCTATACCAAGATGTGGCATTTCCTTATGGGCACAAAATACAAGGTGCTATTCACAGAACATCAAACATCACGCCCAGAGATACAGAACTTTTTGAATACAATATTATGCTCAAGCTCAAGATCAAGTTAAAAATTTACATTGAGTTTTGTGAACAAAACTGTGAGTTGAGTATGAAATCGAACTCAAAACCATTTCGTATTCTCGGTGCAAGCTTGTCATTATAGTTAAAACAAGACCTCTGGTAGAAGTTACTCAGCTAGTTCCATAGTCAGACATGTATGCAGAAAATGAAGAGAATCCAAGTAAAACATGCGATATGCGGCACCACTAATGACAATAAGTAACCATTACTACCAGTGATGACAATAACCAAACAAGCATTCACAGTAGTTATTGTCCCAGCATGCCAGCATGGCCCACGTTACCTGAATGACTGCTAGCTAAGCCAACCATAGCTTAACCAGACTGATTCTACTCGGATCCCATCTGATACATCCATGTCTACTGAGCCAAGTATAGAATGTGTCCACTTTAGACATTATATTTCAAAATGCTTGGTCAAATTGGTCATTGCACAAGAAATAAAATAGATCAAGCAATGAAATTAACGATAATTTAATAAATATAACTTAATGATACATCCTGCAAATAGTGCCAAGTTATGGAGCCCAGGTAGCCTTATAGTATTATTAAGTGTTCCATATACTTTGACGCAAAATAATTACGGTTAACCTACTAATCAAGATGTAGCTCATACAGATTCTATACCTTGCTATAAACTCGTCTTTGTATCATCGTTTTGTCATTGAACTACAGTAATCAAGTTTAGTACGTGTGCATCAAGGTCTCTGTGATACAACAACCAAGCTCCAGGCTAAGGTACTGTGTTCCACATTGGAGGTATCAAGGTCAGCATTCAAATTACACACTGTGTAACAGATATGCTTGGGATCAAATGCAATTTCAATGTAATTTGTGTCCAGTAGTGGCTGTTCTTATCACAGTGATCAAATTGAGATCAGAAACTCAGCCATGAAGCATGAACTGGGTTCGTCAAAGCCTTTGCTGGCTGTAGCATGTCTTGTATGTCAAAGGTCACAGCAAGATCATAATGACTGATTGAGTTTAAAAAGAACCATTTGCGATTTCATAGCACAAAAATACCCATTTACCATTTCTATTCTCTACATTGATCAAGATAGCAACTGGTAATAGGAAATGAAATCTCTAGAGAACCTCAATATTTTACACCAGAATCCATGAAACAGTATGACATTGTTCAAGGTTATAAAACATCCAATGCTATTAACAGGAAATTTAGATATCTATTTGGTTGCCAGCTGAAAGACATCGCATCCTGATGGTGTGGTAGTTCTCTTTGTTTCTGAAGTGATTCCTTTCAGAAAGTCCTTTCATGTCAAAATAATGTTAAAAAATTGTCATTAAGATTTACACAAACAAAAATATTATTAATTTGAAAAACTGGGGGACAAATTTAGGAATAATAATCAATTGGTACTACAGTAGGATACACACACATGAACATTCCTGTTGGTATGAAATTTTCATGGACATTTTGCCCATGAAATATTGTATATACCATATAAAAGAGTTAAATAAGACTCGGATCATCTTAGGAGCTAATATTACAGTCTCATACAATAACAAAACCAGCCCATCTATATGACATTTTTACGGAAGTAAATTCCAATACTATTTACAAGAAATACATGAATCTAGTTGGTTGCCAATAGCAATACATTTGTTCATAACCTAATCAGTCCCTGGTATTATTTGGATTTTCTTAATTGATTCGCTTCATGCAGTCGTTTTCTGATGGAAATCTTTTTATCAACTCAAATTGCAATGTTTGGGGTTTTTTTTCTCTTGGAAGGAAATCAATTTGAAGGATAACAGCATTACGATAATGTCATTTTCTGCCGCAATGACAAACCATGAAAACCCTTCAGGATTAGCAGCCAAACTATTTTACCATCCAGACAATTTGTTTGCAATGGTCAGATGAAGACGTCATATTCGCCAAGCTATGTGTTGAGAATCTTCAATGTAGCTGTCCTGCTGTGATGGAAATGTTGTGTTCATGACCAATTATCAAGCCACAAACTGCAGACAAGATGTGTGTTTATGTACGTAGGATGTTGCATTCAAGATGTGTTGCATTCACGATGTGTTGTATGCAGGGTAAATGTGCTCAAATGCCACAAACTGTAGACAAGACGTGTACATGCATGTGTGCTATCAAGTCATAGCCAACTGCAGAGAAGAAATGCAGTGTTAGGAATACAGAAAACAGCAAGGGCGTCCTCAATAGGCCCAATGTTAATGGTGGTCAAATCTTAGTTTGAAGGGGATCCCACAGAATGTCAGATATACATGTACCTTTAACATTGCAGATTTTCAAATGACTTCCAGCACCCTATTTAAAGATCTAACACTAATGTGTCTATATGTAAATAGGGTAGATATGCTGTTAAGATTGAAGCAAAGTGCATTCAGGAAGATTCAAGATACATAGATTAAAGGCATACTATCACAGATGGTTGACCTAAATAATGGACAAACAAATTTCTATCTGAGACTACTTACATGTGATTTGTCCACCCAATAGTTGCTATTTACTGATGCACTTAATCCCCAATCCTCATATTATAAATGAATTAAGGGTAAGGAACATACCAGGATATATTATCTTGTCTTTGATGCATCAACTGATCTATGAAGGAATTCTAAGAAAACCTAGTCATACCGCTTTGAATTCTTAGAAAATTTAGTCGTATTGCAGTTGAATAAAAATTACAAAGTGATATATTTGGTAATATGACTAGCTACTGCACATTGATAAACCTTTGACATGGAACTGTTTTCTACTGGAAAGGAGAAACCAGGCACCTTGCAGGATTCAGATTAAACTATTTTTCATAGAATGGTGACTCTTCATAAGCAAATAATGAAACTAACCTAATAGGCACTAGACAATAATTAAGTCTATCGCAAATATGTACTAACGTTAAAAATAACGAAAACAAAGTTCCAATTTAACATGTCGATTTTATTCTCTGCAGAACAATCAATAGAAATACCGGTATGTAATTATTATAGAAAATTGAAAGCTGAAGAATCAATAAGAATATATAATTTTTAAAGAAAATTGAATGCTCAAGAAAATAAGGTCCTCACAAAATCTTTACACTGCGGTCGAGAGAGTACTTGGTAAACATTCGCACACATTCATTGATCAGATACTATAGCCATGATAGCAGTACAGTAGTAGCAATCCTACGTGTATGCTCTACTTCATATGCTGGGTCCTGGTCCGTATTTCCTGGAGTCTTCCCGCCCATTAGTCAATGTATTCGGAGGTGCAACATTGATTTCCAAGGGAACTAGGTCCAGTGACGTTGGTGACACTTCCTAAGTACCGGTACACAGCCTAGAGGGGTCACTGTTCACAGGTTCCTTTAGTACATTGCCAGCTTTTACTGAGACCACCGAACAACACCAACCATCATGGCTTTTACTGAGACCACTGAACAACACCAACCATCGTGGCTTTTACTGAGACTACAGAACAACACCACCAACCATCATGGCTTTTACTGAGACCACTGAACAACACCAACCATCATGGCTTTTACTGAGACTACTGAACGACACCAACCATCATGGCTTTTACTGAGACCACTGAACAACACCAATCATCATGGCTTTTACTGAGACTACTGAACAACACCAACCATCGTGGCTTTTACTGAGACTACTGAACACCACCAACCATCATGGCTTTTACTGAGACTACTGAACAACACCAACCATCATGGCTTTTACTGAGACTACTGAACAACACCAACCATCATGGCTTTTACTGAGACCACTGAACAACACCAACCATCATGGCTTTTACTGAGACCACTGAACAACACCAACCATCATGGCTTTTACTGAGACTACTGAACAACACCAACCATCATGGCTTTTACTGAGACTACTGAACAAC
>JAUTBQ010185859.1:0-10662 GCA_032361185.1 Lepetodrilus ovalis | reverse complement strand
TCTCTGCTAAATCCATAAAGAGGAGAGTTTGCAGCTTTAAGTATGTTTGCTGTTGTCATAGGGTCGTTTTGAACTACTTTTGCTAGGTCTCCTACTGAACCATCTATATCATTGCACACTGCCATAACTTTTGTAACTGTATCATCTAGTGGTGGAAATGCTTTTACTTTGTCTAATATCGCTTCTGTTGTCATGTAATTATCCTTAATAATAGTTTGTTACTGTTAATATCGACATATTTCATAATATTTTTATATCCATGCCTCAATCATCAATCAAAAATTTAAATCAATTAATTTTTATGGACAAATTAATTTACATACTTATACTCTATCTTAGAAGAATATCAATATAATTAGCCGAATTTATATAAATAGTTTGTAGTTGATGTCAACACAAAATAGTAAGGTTTCTATTTGGGTAGAAATATTTCTCTCGATATTCTTAAGTTATTTATGGCTTTTATGGTTGTAGGTATACATACACATTTTTTGGCAGATGTAAGTCATCTTGGTGAATCACTAACAGTCAACGGTCTTTTCAGAATATCCGTACCTATTTTTTTAATGATAAATGGATTTTATTTTTTACCAGTACTTGCTAAAAATAAGCAAAAAGAGTGGTTGAAAAGAATTTTTATTTTATATGTCATATGGATGCTTTTTTATTCTTATTATTGGCTAGATGTTCCAGATTATTCTTTTGAAAATATTATGAAGATTTTGCATAGAGTTTTATTTGGTTATATGCATCTTTGGTATGTTATTGGAGTATTGGGTGGTGCTTTAGTCTTTTTGTTTATAAATCGTTTTTTCCCCTCTTCTATCTATCTTTCTATTTTGATAACCTATGTTATGGGTTCGTTTATCGAGTATAGTAGAAATTATCATCTGTTTGATAGTTCTACGATGTTGCCACTTTTTGAGTATGATTGGCTTCATAGAAACTTTTTATTTATCTCATATCCTTTTTTCGCACTTGGGTATATGATAAACAAAAATTCTTGGCATCATCGTATTTCAATGAAAATGATTATCATGGTTCTTATATTTGGAGTTGGTGCATTATTTACTGAATCATATATCAATGCTAGTATACCAAACCTATCAGAAGCGGACAATTTGATAACATTATTAGTATTAACACCTACGTTATTTATACTATTTTTAAAGATTGAAATCATAGGTTATAGTAAAACGATAGCCTTGTATGCTTCTTCTATTTACTTTATTCATATCTTTTTTCTTGGGTTTATCTCTAACTATATCGATGATGGGGTTCTACTCACTTTTGTTGTATTCTTTGTCTCTACTATAAGTTCTTTTTTTATTATTAAGCTGAACAAGCACTATTCATACATCTTGTAATTATAGTTTATTTAATATATAAATATTTTTTATTAAATATTTTTTAGATTTGTCCGATTTATATAGGTAATGAGATAAATTATCTCTTAGTTCTAAGTTCTCAAATCAAAGGAATGTTAAGGTAATGATATTTGATAAAGTAATGAAACCAGCTATATCTATCATGAATAGATTGCCATTTAAACTTAAAATAATCGTATCTATAAGTGTACTTTTTATATTTTTAATTATCCCATCAAGAGAGATATTTACTAAGTATATGGAGCAAAATAGGGTTTATAGTAGTCAGTTAGTTGGATTGTCTTATACCTCCTATATACAAAATATTATCAAAATGGTACAGCTTCATAGAGGTCTTAGCAATGCCTATCTAAATGGAAATAAGACTTTAAAGAAAAAAATCAAAATCAATGAAAAAGAGATAAATAAAAAGCTATTGGAGTTGATAGAGTTTGATAACAATCATCTAGATCAATTAAAACACAATAAAAAGTTTGTAGATGCTTTAAGTAACCTTATCATTGTTAATCTAGATAAATTATCATTAAATATTAGTGCTAAAAAAGTTTTTAAAATGCACAACTTAATCATAAATAACTTGATAAAAACAGTTCAAGATATATCAAAAATAACCTCTTTTTCTATAAGCCATAACTTAAAAGTAAACTATATAGGTGTGTTACTTGAAGATAAGCTATTGAGGCTTCAAGAGAACAGTGGTAAGATTCGGGGACTCTCTGTTGGAGTTTTTCTTAAACAAAGTGTAACAAATGATGAAAAAGGTGAGTTGTTAAAACTCTATACTTTGATAAAATCGTTAGAAAACACGATTTTAGAAAACCAAGTTTTAACAGACATGGATAGTTATTTTGATATACAAAAGAAGACTGTTTTAGCTTCTTATAAGTTAAATGATACTCTTGAAACCATCAACCAGAACATCATCATATCACAACTACAACCATACGATAGCAAACAGTTTTTTACAAAAGCTACAGCTGCTATAGATGCACAAGTCAATCTGTATCTATCACTGGCTCAGAGTTATAAAGCACAGATAAAACTTTTAAAAGATAGTTCACTTCAAGAGTTTATTTTAACATTGATTGGTTTTTTTGCTATTATTGTTTTATCTTTGTATGTTATCACAGCTTTTTATAGTTCTATTGCTGCAAGTCTTAAAAAGTTACAAGTTGCTTCAAGGATGATTGCAGAAGGGAAGACAAATATACACTTAAAAGCAGATACAAGAGATGAGATAGGAAATGCTCTTTTAGCTTTTAACGATATGAGTCAAAAACTTGATAAAAATATTTCGTTTCTTGATGGCTATAAGATGGCGATAGATGAGACAAGTATCGTTTCTAAAACAGATAAAAAAGGTATTATCACTTTTGTAAATAAAAAGTTTTGTGAACTTTCAGGCTATAAAGAGCGAGAACTTGTTGGGATGTCACATAACATCGTTCGTCATCCTGATATGCCAAAAGAGGCATTTAAAGAGTTATGGCAGACTGTCAAGAGTGGAAAAGTTTGGAAAGGTATTGTTAAAAATAGGACAAAAGATGGAAGTTCTTATATCGTTGATGCAACAATAATCCCTGTTTTAGATAGCCATGGAAAGATTATAGAGTATATTGGTGTCAGACATGATATAACTGAACTTGAAAAAAGTAAAGAAGAGATAAGAAAACAGAAAGTTGATATTTTAACAGGATTGCAAAACAGAAGTCAGCTTTTGGATGATTTAAAAGTTGCAAAAAAACCAATACTTTTCTATCTAAATATAGATGACTTTTCAAACCTAAATGATTTTTATGGTGCTATTATAGCAGATCAAACACTTGTTCATGTAGCAGAACTTTTAAAAGAGATAGCAAAAAATATAAAAGCAAATCTATATAAACTACATGCAGATGAATTTTTATTACTTTTTGAAGAGGATAATCGTACACAATCTAAGTATCAAGAGATGATGAAAGAGATTATTGATTATATAGAATCAAGAACGATAGAGTGTGATTCGCAAAGCTGTGTAAGTATCACAATGAGTGGTGGTATCTCTTTTTATGAAACAGGAGAAGAGTATGTAAACTTACTCTCTTATGCTATAACTTCAAGAAAAAAAGCAAAGATTGATAATAAAAAGTTTTTACAATACTCAAATAAAATGAATCAAGAGAGTGATTATAAAAACAATATTGAGTGGATAAACAAGATAAAAGAGGCGATAGTTGAAGATAGATTGATAACTTTCTTTCAGCCTATCATAGATAATACAACAGGTGCTATCACAAAGTATGAGTCACTTGTTCGCATGATTGATAAAGATGGCAAAGCTATATCTCCATTTTTCTTTTTGGATATCGCTAAAAAAGCAAAGCTCTATACAAAGATTACTAAGATAGTTATAGATAAAAGTTTTGCTACCTTTGAAAAACTTCCGCAGTATGATTTTTCGTTAAATATTACAGTTGAAGATATAAATGATGAAGAGATTTCATCTTATATATTTAAGAAGTTAAAAATCTTCCCTCACCCTGAGAAAGTGATACTTGAGATTACAGAGTCTGAAGAGATTAAAGATTATAGTTTTGTCAATAAGTTTATAACAAAAGTTAAAAGTTTTGGAGCAAAGATAGCGATAGACGATTTTGGAAGTGGATATGCAAACTTTGAACATATCATCAGTTTAAATGCAGACTTTATCAAGATAGATGGAAGTCTTATCAAGAATATCGATAAAGATAAAGATTCAGAGATTATCACAGAAGCTATCATCGCATTTTCTAAAAAACTAGGCTCTAAAACAGTTGTTGAGTTTGTTCACAATGAAGCAGTTTATCAAAAAGTAAAAAGCATGGGTGCTGATTTTTCACAAGGTTTTCATCTTGGCGAACCAAAAGAGAAACTTGTAAGCATGAATGAACTGCTAGAGAAAGAAAAAGTTTAAAGTAACAGCCCTGCCAAGTAGCCACTGGAAAATGACCACTGGAGGTTATAACCTCCACAAGGTCCATCTAAATCAACCACTTCTCCACAAAAGTATAAACCTTTGATCAGTTTACTTTGCATAGTATTTGGGTCTATCTCTTTTAGTGAAATTCCTCCTCGTGTTATCATAGCTTTTGAAAATCCATCACACCCTATCACGGTCATAGGTATCCAAACTAGTAGTTTTATAAGTTTGTCTCTGTTTTGTCCATCTATCTTGTTAAACTTTTTTTCTGGAGATATGTCACAAAGTTTTAAAAGCTCAGTTGCTACAGATATAGGTATAAGTTGATTAACACTCTCTTGAATAGAACTGTTAGAGGAGCTTTTAAGATGTTCTCTTATCTCCTCTTCATTTAGCCCTTTTGTTAAGTTTATAAGTAGAGGTACTTCATCAAGTTTGTCTAAAAAAGGTGTAATCTCTCGTGCAAAGTCTAAAACAACTGGTCCTCTGATACCATTTTTGGTAAATATCAAATCTCCGACAGCTTTAAGTTTTTTTGCTTTTTTTAAATCTATCTTTATAGTAGCTCCAGCAATAGTGTCTTTTCGACAATTTTCTTGCCATCTCTCCTTGGTTATAAGTGGTATCATTGCAGGGTGTAGGTCTGTTATAAGATGACCAACAGAACTAGCTATGTTAAAGCCATCTCCTTCAGCACCCAAAGTAGGGTAGCCTAATCCTCCCGTAGCTATGATGACATGTTGAGCTGTAAAGTTATTATCTTGGGTTTGAACTCCAATTACTTTATTATCTTTGATTTTAAGTTTTTCTACTTTTTGAGAACACTTTATATCAACACTAACACTTCTTAACTCTTTTTCTAAAGCACTTAATATAGTAGTTGAGTCATGTGTTATGGGAAAAACTCTAAATCCATCAGGAGCATGAGTGTCTACTCCTATAGTTTTAAAAAAATCTCTAAGCTTATGATTGTCAAAAATATTTAATGCAGGTGTCATAAAACGACCATTTTTACCAAAACTTGTCATAAATTCTTCATGTGATAGGGTATTTGTAAGATTACACTTACCTCCACCTGTAGCTTTTAGTTTTGCTCCAAGCTTAGATAACTTCTCAAGTAAAAGTACTTTTTTCCCTGATTTTGAGGCAGTTATAGCACTCATCATGCCAGCAGCACCAGAGCCAACAATGATAATATTGTAATCTTTTATTGTATTCATGCAATATATTTTACAATAATTCGCTTTTGTCAATAAAATTTTAATACAATAAGGGCAAATATTTTTTGGAGGTATATAAAGATATGGAAGAGTTTTTAAAGTTTTTTGGTGAAGCAGCAAGACAAAAGATTGTTAGTATTTTAGGAGTGCTTGGTCTTTTGTTTTTAGTTTTCAGGTGTGATGGAAATGATGTAAAAGATACACAGGCTGTGCATGAGAGAGTTGAAACTGTTAAAGATGGCGAAGTGCATATGAGTGAAGCTGAACAAATAGAGGCAGATAAATTAGCACAAGAAAAAGCAGAAGCAGATAGATTGGCTCAAGAAAAAGCAGAACAAGAGGCAAAAGAGTTAGAAGAGAGAACAAAAGCAGAAGAGGCAAAAGCTTTAGCAGAAGAAGAGGCTAAGATAGCAGAAGAAGAAGCTAGAATAGCAAGACTTCAAGCAGAAGCAGATAGAAGAGCAGAAGAAGAAGCTCAAAAACTAGAAATTGCACAAGCTAAAGAAGATAAAAAATCAGTTGAAATCGCTAAAGAGTTTATCAAACAAGAGAGTGCAAAGATAGATGAGGGTTCAAGAAAGTTAGTAGAAGAGAAGATAAAACTAGAAGCTGAGAAAAAAGCACTAGAACAACAATTAGCAGATGCTGAAAGTACAGCTACTAAACTTAAAGCAGCGACAGCAGCAGCTGCACTGTTAGCTAGTCAGCAAGCTATCGCTAAAGCAAATGCAGATAGAGAGCTAGAGACAAAGAGTGTGGATATTAGAAAAGCTCTTGAAGAGTTAGAGAAGCAAAAAGAAGCACTTGCTAAACAACAAGAAGAGTTTACAGAAAAAACTGCAAAGTTTGAAGAAGAACAAGGTGCATTTAAAGAAAAAGAAGAAGCTTTTTTAGCAACTAAAGCAGAAGATGAAAATGCTAGTAAAGGTGCTGAAGAAGAGATGCAAGCTCAAAAAGCTGAGATGGAAAAACTTCAAGCAGAAGTTGAGAGTGCTAAAGCTGAATTAGAAGAGGCAGTAAAAGCAACTGAAAGTTGTCAGTTAGACTTAAATACTTCAAAAGAAAATGCAAACAAGATAAAGTTAGCAGCCGCAGCGGCAGCTACACTTGCAGCACAACAGTTAGCAGCTAAACCAGAGGTTGATGAAGAGCAAGCAGAGAAGTTAAAAGCTCAAGAAGAAGAGATAGCATCTTTGAAAGCTAAAATTGAAGAAAATGATAAAGCTTTAGAAGAAGCAAAAGTAGCACTAGAAGAAGCACAATCAGCTAAAGCAGAAGATGACAATGCTACAAAAGAAGCAATGGCAAAGTTTGAAGAAGAGAAGGCTATGTTTGAAGAGCAAAAAGCCAAGTTTGAAGAGGATCAAAATGCTACACAAGCATCTATAGAAAAACTAGAAGAAGAGAAAAAAGAGATAGAAGAGGCAAAAGCTCAACTAGAAACAGCAAAAGCAGATATACAGACTATCAAAGAAGAGGCTGAAAAAGTAACAGCTGAAAAAGCAAAACTAGCAGAAGATCAAAAAGCTTTAGAAGATGCTAGAAAAGCACTTGACCAACAAAAGCAAGATGTGGAACAAAAACTAAAAGATGCAGAAGCTAAAGCAAACAAGTTAAAAGCAGCTGCAGCTGCAGCCGCACTTTTAGCCGCACAACAAGCAGAAGCCAAACAAGCAGAAATAGATAAAGCAGAAGCAGCTCGTCAAGCTGCTTTGCAAGCTCAACAAGAGCAATCACAAGCTATCGAAACAGCAAAAGCAGAACTTGACAATGCACTTGTAGCTAGTAAGGTTGAGTTTAAGTATAACAGTGCAGACTTAACACCTAAAAGTGAAAATCTTTTAAAAAATGTTGCAGACATCATGAAAAAACATGCAGAGTTTTCTTATGCAATCCAAGGACATACAGATGCACACGGCAATGAAGACTATAACTTGAAGCTTAGTTCAGCAAGAGCTCAAAAAGTAAGATCATTTTTAGTCGAACAAGGTATCAATGGTGGTTCACTTACAGCAGAAGGTTTTGGTTCATCACAACCAATAGCAGATAACAGCACAAATGAAGGTAGACTTCAAAATCGTCGTGTTGTTATAAAGATAATAGAATAGTATCTATATGTTAAAACAGACACTAGCTATGGTGGCAACCCTTTTTTTAGGGTGTGCCACACATGTATCTACCCCAGCTCTTCCCATAGATGGACACAAAGCACTTAAAAACTTAACACAAAATGGTTTTGCTATGAACAAAGCTGAAGCTAGTAAACTTGATGGTAAAGTAGTAGAACTTTGGGGTTATCTTGACTATGATAACACTTATACATGTGCTAGAAAAAAATGGTACTTTTCTCTAAAATCAGAAAAAGGTTCAGAAGCTGGAGAGTCCATACATATAAACACACCTGCAAGTTATGATTTTGCAGAAACTTACTGGAGTATCCGCTCCATGGAAAAAGAGCATGCACAAACACCTGTTTTAGTAAAAGGGGTACTTCATACCTTTGAAGCACCTACAAATTTTTCAACATTAATCAATATTGAGATAGATGTTACCTCTCCAAATAATATTAAATTTAAATAATTTAATAAATTAGTAAAAAAATTAAAGCCATACTTACAAGTAGCTAACACTCTTATGCCATAATGATTTTGCAAAAAAATTATTAGGAGTATGGTATGAAAAAGTATGTAGGTTTATCCATGAGTGTTGCTTTGTTTACATTGTTAGTAAGTGGATGTGGTAGTGAAAACAGTTCAGTTAGTACAAATATACAAAATCTAACACAATCAAAAGGTAAAGTAACCCTAAACAGTGCAAAAGATACAAAAAGTCAAGAGCTCTCTTTTGTGACTCAACCACTAAAAGCAAAAGTTTATCAACCCAAAGATATATCATTTCAATCAAATTGCGATTATAATAAAAATGAATATGGTGTTATCACAGCTTCAACTTTAAACAGATGGTTAGACAACTGGCAAGAGAACAAGCCAGAAGCTGCACATGGGAGATTGATAGTTTTGCAAGCAGGAACTACATCGTTTGACCATAATAGAACTTTTTTACCACACAATGATAAAGATGTATTGGTTTATGGTATACCTGGAGGTGGTGCATGTGATCCTAGTTATAAAAGATTTGATGGTTCGTCTCAAACTCCAGGAGCTATGGTAGCAGGAGAAAATATAGATGGAAATATCAATTTTTTTCAAGTAAACCCAGAAAAAGACTTCGTGGTTGTAGCAACTGCAAAAGGTTCAAATACCATCAGAGAGATAGTACGTACATGGTGGAGTATGATTTACTGGGGTTGGGATATGAAACGAATAGCTTTTTTAAATGGTTCAGTTGATTATAACTATGCATGTAACAAGGATTATCTTGTAGCACAACCTTCACCACTTCCAAAGATAGAACATGAGTATCATATGAGTAGTCTCAAAACAGATAGAACAGCACTTCATATCTATATAGATGAGATGAAAGAGATAGCTAAAAAAGATGATAAATCAGGATATTTTGTACTTGATGCTAGGGGTACGAAAGAGTATACAGGAGCTAAACTATCAAAAACAGCGAGTAAAGTTTGTGGAGAAGACCACAATAGTTCATGTGTAAGTGCTTTTAGAGGACATATCCGAGGAGCAGTTGACTTTCCTTATACTGATATACTTGTAACAGATGATGCAAAGATGGACTTAAATGGTGACTGCAAGATAGATGAAAAAGATGCTTCGTTTAAGTTTAAAAGTCTAAGTCAGTTACAAACACTCTATGCCAATAAAGGCTATAAAGAGGGTGATACAGTCATAGCATACTGTAGAACAGGTAGAAAATCAACACTTTCAGCTCTAACTTCGGTTACTGTTTTAGGTTATCCATATCGTATGTATGATGGTTCATGGATACAGTGGGGTATGATGGCTCATGCCAAAGATGTAAACTGTTCTTATGTACTTCCAGAAGATAGTAGCCTTAGAACAGATACGAGTGAGTACTCAGTTTTTCTTGGTTATAACAATCCTATAGATGTGGAACCAAGAACATCATATGATATAAATCTAAGTGCTACAAGCTCACAAAATATTTCTCAAAAAGATAAAGCTTATCTAAGCAAATAAAATACAAATCAAACCCTTTAAAAGTTGAAGGGTTTGATTACCTATCGTTACATATCTCCTTTTTTCTCTTGTAAAATGTTAAAAAATATTGACTAAGTAATAAAAAAGTACTACACTTAAAGTATAAAAAAACTTTAAGGAAACAAAATGAAAACAAAATTATTTACAACTTCGGCTATCTTAGCAACACTACTATTCTCAGGATGTGGAGGAGGAACAGCAGATGGTGGATTAACAAAACAGCCACATAACACTTCAAAACTTGGTCGTACAGTTGCCCTTGAGAGAGATTGGACATGGGATGTTAGTTTTAGTACACATGTAGCATCTTCTAAAAATAGCTTTCTAGAAGCTCACTTTTGGGAAGGAGTTCCAGATGATATAGAGAATTTTCAAATCTTTATAGATATGGACAATGATGCAACTACAGGATACTCTGGTTCAAATGGTTGGGAGATATATGGTGCTGACTATCTTATAGAGAATGGCGATGTTTATCAAGCTACTTCTACAACAAAATGGAAATGGAAACTAAGGGGTTCATTACAAGATGTTGATTTTAAGAGATTAGCAGGTAAGGGCAAACATGAGTCACTTTATATGACAAACCTAACACCAACTTTGAGCAATATTTTTACTTCAAACAACTTCAAAGTTATGATAGAAGCTTATGATAAAAACTGGAAAGGTGACTGTAATACTATCACAGGTATTGTTGCTGATGTCAGTGGAGTTGGAACAGGTGGTGTTGATTTGCCAGCTATCGAGAAAGAGATAAGAGCAAAACACAATGCCAAATTTACAACCGTAACTACTATAGATTTTGCACCAAACAAACAAGAAGCTATCGTAGCGAAGATAAACAAATGGGAAGGAAAAAATCTATATGTTATTAGTGTTTCAGATACGGATACTTCTACTATATTTGCAAAAGAGTATAAAAATAAATTTGTCTACAAAACCATTGTTGTCAAAGACAACGGTATAGTTGAGTTTCA
>JAUTBQ010185848.1:0-10663 GCA_032361185.1 Lepetodrilus ovalis | reverse complement strand
TGACATGTAAACCCATTACAATCACGTCTTGACATGTAGACTCATTACAAACACATGCCTTGACACATAGACCCATTACAAACAAATGCCTTGACAATTAGACCCATTACAGACACATGCCTTGACAAATAGACCCATTACAAACAAATGCCTTGACACATAGACCCATTACAACCACATGCCTTGGCATGTAGACCAATTACAACTGCATGTCTTGACACACAGATCCAGTACAATAAAATGCCTCGACATGTAGACCAATACAAGTCGTGCCATATTGACACAGAAAGCATCACACTCATGTACTCAATGACAGGGAAGTGGCTCCAGATACAGGGATATTTGCACCTGTTGCTAACATTCGGCATGGAGACAATAAATAAGCAAGAAAGCATACTCCCATAACTGTATTGTCCTTATTACTATATTCATGTAATATCACATCCTAAGCATGCGGGCTCTGTTGACACAAAGCTGAGGCAGCTATTGCAGGCTTCTTACTGGATGTCCTCGGGCTTTCAGCGGTATGGACGCCTCCAACATCGCCTCCAACATCGGCACACCTCAATGACCTGTACATTCCCAGGTTTACAGATTTGCAATACTATTTAGCCTATATTTTTGTTGTCATTTCTCAGGGAACTGCCGATATTTTGTCTGAGTAACTAACAAGAATTAGCAGAAATATAAAAGGTATTATTTTTTCTAGCATTTGCTATATGCATAATCGCTTAATAACATTCATTTTATTTATTAAATGAAAAGGTCAAACTTTCTCATGGACATGTACAGTTTCATTCTTCATTCTAATATTGTCATTTATCAGATGACAAGGAAATGTGTTATTTAATTAATTGTTATATAATCATAACAATAATTAAAATGTGTAAAATATTTACCTCACTTTCTCTATCCTACTACTAAACAAATAAACTTCATACCTTAAAAAAACCCACTTAACTAAATAAAAGGAAATTACACATGACACATATACTGAAATTTGTAAGTAATGATAGGCGAGATAGGGTAAATAACATCTTGTACGAAAACGATCCAATGTCCAACTAACCAAACAAAATCACAAAACTGAAAGACTTAACAGTGAGAGAAATTTCAGTGACACTTGCCAGTTGCCGATTCCTATTTTTTTTCCAGAGTTTTGGAAATCCTTGGCAAACTGTCCCCACCTAGAGTACAACACACCACACTGGCGCCCGACCCTCGGAGAGTTTGAACAACATGCCAAGACTCTGGCATCGGCCATTGGAGCAAGACACTGATCTGTATTCAGCCGGAGCAGGACAAAAATGTCCGTCAAGACAAAGGGTCTTACATAAGATGGGCTCACCAGCGGTCTTAACGAGTTCAAGTATATTTGAGTAGGAAATTGTACACATGTTTAGAATGACAACATGCTAAAGGCTCCCAAATCCCACAATGCGACCATTTTAGACAACACTCAAACAGAATTCACTTCTAGGAACTATCCATTGAGTTTTAGGTAACTTCTGATGGAATAAGGTGGAAGGTTTGTGTAATTGGTAGCTGAAAATTTTAAAATAAATTCATAAATATGCCATTAAAATGTATAGACATTTGTCTTCAGGGGGTTGTTACTCTTATCACATCTTAAATCAATAGTGAACTCTTCTATGCAAATACCCATGGACTCATCCATCAAACAGCTGGGGGGTGTTAACTTGTAGATCTTGGGTTTTTCATATCAAATGTTGACCCACGGCAAACATCCACAATAACTGATCCTATCGATAAACATAGTATCTCTTTCAATATTTTTTTTTCCAATAACCAAGACAAAAATGTTCAATCTCTTTCAATCTCAAACAAGTCCATCTTTCCCTGTCCATTTAAATTATACTGTTAGTCTTACCTTTGCGGGAAAACACAGCCGGAGCATATCCAAAATATCAATACCAAAAAAAGTCCACCAACAATACTTGCTAGAACAGCTGTCGGATCCTAAGCAAGGTTCTCACAATAGATCCCATTTAAACTTCATTGACTAAACTTTTGTGTTTGCTCTTGCGAAAGTTTTGTCGACAACTGAATCGGGGCTTTGGCCGCTATCTTCCCCGAAAACCCCTGGAGAATGCTAGACGTTGTCCAAACCAAACACAAGTTCAAGGGGTGCACAGGGGGGGAGGAACAAACAAACTTTGGGATCTAGTGGGTAACCAGTGTTACTCACATAATATCACCACTTACCTGAAACTTACCTGCATTTACACCTGTCATAAACCTCGTTACTCCTTCACACAGGTAGGATCAATACGTGTGTCTGTCGAAGACATCTCACAAGCAAAATGGAAAATATTGCTTTGAATTCATATTTCATTACCATTTTATTAAATGTACTTTTGAAAAATATAGAAAATTGCATCCATTTATTGGTTTTCAATTGTCAAATATGCAGGAAATTTATAAACTAATTTAATATCATTTGTTTTTTAAATTATTACACGATTTTTTATTCCAAACTAATATATTATTTCAACTAGTTGCATGGATATGTTTTTAAATTGTGAGTTTTGAGATAATATTGTTAGATTTATTTAACATAAATAAATAAACTCATAAAATCATGATCCTACCGAACCTGATATAATCTCTATTGAATGGTTTCATATCAGTACTTTTTCCATCTAATTTATGATGGCTTTTAACCAGATTAATCCAAAGAAAATTAATATTGTATTTATAATATATTATATTACAAGTAGCAACACACAAATTTGAAAAGAATGAGATTGATCAAAATAAATGTATATACATAATTTCTGTTGTTAATATAATATACATTTATGCTACATGGTACCATATAACTATCATATTAGCCTCATTAATTCCAATTTTAATAAGTAAAAAAATATTTTGGCTAAAAAAAAAAGATAAGAATTTCAATATATTTATTAATAAGATTATATTAAAGGATGAAGACCAGACATTTTTGAAGCAATACCGTGGCATATAAAACATCCTGGTCAGGAGAACCAACATCTTCCTATTACCACTGGTACTCCCACCATATATCCTCACCCCCTGGTAAGATGCTATTAAATTTGCCTTTGATGCACTACCCTGCAACAAAGAAGCCCTACATCAGCAAATGTCCCCAAGCCTCTACAGCAGTAATATCATATCTGAATATCAGTCCCAAATAGAAATGAATGTTTTTTGTATCAACTTCCATCTTTTTTCTTTCTCTTTCTTCAAATAGTTGCACATAAGTGAGGCAATTTTCTGCACAACTGAGAATAATGGAGGAGACAGTTTAATGATGACATTGAATTTGTTCATGGATAAATAAACACAGCAGTCTTATTACCATATTACCATATAAAAAAAAGACATCATATTATCATAATAGAACTTATGTAGTAACAGCGAATTGAAAATCAAACCTCAACTATTTAAATCATATAGATCATGACACATATAAACCGCAACTATTTAAATCATTTAGATCATGACACATATAAGTCACTCGGCTAACCGGAAACAGAAAGATAAATTGACAGCGACATGTAGAAACTGACAGAACCTCACAAACATTTATATTGAAAAACATCGTGGTTTTCCCCTAATGCCTAATTTTTGAGGAAATGTCAGTATTTTTATTACAATTTTGCTTTCCCCCGAGAAATTGCCAAAAATGTCAAACCCACCCTTCCAAAATTCGATAGTACATTTTCCAAACCAAAGCCCCAGCCCATCAATGAAACAACAAAGGGCTCAAACACTGAATATGCATGTAAAATCTAATACATAAAACACAGATTATTGCACAATGTCCGCAATTACCCGATAACATCGTTCACAAGGCTGTAGATGTTCACTTACAAGGAGAAACCCATGCTATAGAAATCAAGAAGGCAAGCCAATGAACACACCAGAACCAACTCCCCGAAGGCAATCAGATCCGAAGGCAATTGATCCAATGAAAGGTCACTGTACGACCGCGATCTCTCATTTCAACTAGGTCTGTAGTATGCAGAATTAATGTGGAAGTATACGTATAGCGAGCGCTTTCTGGCCGAGGAGATCCTGTATTAACAGAGACTCAGCCGTATTCCCACCATCTTTCAAGAAGCGGAGGTTAACAATAAGCATGTGGACATGGTCATGAAATTCCTCTACCCCTTTGATTTTTTATTTTTATTTTATTTTTTTGTAATCTAGTCGCTTTCTAGAATCTTTCATTAACATCATGACTTGTCAGTTTTACAACTCAATGTATATAGCTGAGTTTATTCTTCATCATTGGAAGCAAATGTTTCTTTAATTTAAAAAAAAAACAATTGGGAGAAAAGAAATCTTTTGATCAAGAAAGAAATTGCAGACAGGATAAAGTGAAATAATAATAATAATAATAATAATAATAATGTGTTCATTAATATTGCACCAAATGCATGCTTGAAAGGATCCTCATTGATACATTATTACCCCAGTCAATAAATCAGTGTGCCCTCATTTTCCTTTTAAACTCCCTGGGGATTATCCAACCCAAGATGATTAATTATAATTTATGTATGCTTAAGGTCTATTCTCGACAACACAAACGTTCTTCCTTGGAGTTTATTACATTGAATCAAATTCTACTACACAACATCACAACAGAAACAGGCATCTCTACAACCCTTCCATGTAAAAGTGATTGTCTTTAAAAAAAAATAAAAAACTGCAAAAGAAATCAATTTCCTGATCTTTATAACTTTCGTTTTTAAATGTGACATTTCGTGTCAGACAGAATCGATTCTGTCGTGGTTGCAGGGCGATCCGTCTCCAACCCTCATGCTTTCTTGCTCTAGTATCTATCCCGATCAATACGTGGCCCACACTCATCCAAGTTTCATACCGGTTCCAATGAGTATTTACCTCCTATGGTTCCATCCAACCGCTGCCGTTTTGTACTCATAAAATAGTAATAGTGACACAGTTGGTCAGAAAAACAGGGCCCCGATAATCCCCTGTATCGGATCTCACCTGGCAGGACATAGACTCGTACCCTGCGTCTCGCAAGAGGATGTCGTCTAATTGGGAAAAAAAAAAGAAGAAAAAAAAAGGAAGCAACCTCCGACATTAACTTAATGTAAGATGTGAAGATGCGTGGAAAAGTACATTGGTTGGTTTGGTAGAGAGATAAGGTGCTAGTGTTAACTGTTTGCTAAAGCCAAGGAGAGAAAAAAAAACCATAAAAATTCTGGGATATGTATTGACCAGGAAGAATGAGATTTATGATCTGTCGGAAATTTGGATTAGAAATTGCCAGATTTGTTATTGGTGGCAAAGATCTTTTAGGGAGTAGTTCATCCAATTTCTAATATTTTCCATAAATCTTTTTCTTTTTAAATATCCTACATAATTATTAGCAATAATTCTAAATCACAGATATGTATTAATAATATGTACTTGGGTGATATACTGATTCCTCAGTCCGTGCATTTGTTTTATTGTAAAAAAAAAACCATACCAGTATCTCCTATCAAAATATTTTACCAATATTGAAGAGTTCAATTACCTTGACCTCAAATGAGTGAACTAGTCATGTTTCTCAGTATTTCAAAAAGTGTGAATAACAATTGTTTCACTTTGGTTCTCTGTAATCAACAAATGAAAAAATACGTCAGTCCAGCATTGTCAGAAGTGTTTCTGGTTCAGTTAAATGATCGTGATGAAGCTGTATCCTGGACATTGACCAGGCACCAAGATTACGAAACTTTCTTGAAGTTTTGTTCATAAATCCCCGTATAAAATTTGAGTTTGAGCATGTAATCATACTCAGAAAGTTTTGTAATCTCTGCCCCAGAAAGGCTTTGATATACATCGGCTAGAAGGCATCTCCATTTAGTAGGAAGTTGCATTGTACTGAAGAATGACGTTTTGTAGTAAATGATTTTGAGTCATATGAGGACAAGCTGAGGGAATGTCTCTGAGATATCACATCAAGAGTGGCTGAGTAGAGTGTGTATAAGAAATGTCTACTGCTATCTGTATATCGAGAATACGCCCAACGCCGCCATGGGAGGTACGATACAGTGAAATCATAGTGAAAGTAGTTTGAATAATGCAGTATAAAAGGAAATGGTGCATGACATATTTTCCATCAATACAAATCCACAGCATACCAAAAACATAAAATTTACTGATGAAATCTAAATACTGATGTCAAGGTACAATTATATATATGCCCACTAGTTTATCATTATATATACACATAATGGATATGGTGTATGGCACTTTATGTCATAGCATACTAAGCCTAAATTTGCTATTGTAATCTAAATGTGAACATAAACTTTAGATACATCTAGTACACCAGTTTATGTGAATCTGTCTGTACCATAGCCATATAGATATCATCCTTGGTTTGTCTGTACCAGCCGGTGCTCTCAGGTTTACTGCAACATTCAGTGCCATGGATGTTGTGAGTTTCCTCCTGCATTAAACTGACAAAAATAAATAAATCTGAAAGCAGCTCTAAATCCCAATTAGAAACAAAACAAAATATCATACTTAAACAGGATTGTAGACTTAACGTATTATGATACAATAATTTTGTTTTACTATCTGTTTTCAACTAAGACTTGCCTATAAAACAGATTATACACCGGTTTTTATTGGCATCGTCGAGAAAACTTCAGAAGACATTATACTAAGAATGCATGAAACAAAATTGAAACACATCACAACTTTGAAATCTGACAATCTACATTGGCAGTCTTGTAACCAAATATCTCAACAAAACTGGATAATGTTTTGAATTAAAATACTTTCGAGGTCTTAGCAAAATTGGATGGAAATGATGGCAACATCTGTGAACAATGAAGGATAAGAAATTCAAATTCATGACGCAGATACCAACCTGCGTAAAGTACATCATAAAAATATCAATTAAAGTATCATACGTGCAAGTTAAAAATGAGATAAATGTTAATTAGGAGATAGCCCTAATCCGTTTAATAGTTTTTTAAGCATCGTAGGTTTGATTTACTGTTAGAATTCTAGATCGTATGTAATGTTAAACAAGCTGCACGCTCCCTCATAATGTGGAAGTGTGCCTCAAGTCAAATCAACAGTCTTGCTCTGGTAACTATTTCAATCAGTTAATAAAGGTAGTTCGTACCAGTGTGTAATTCACATACCACCGTACAGTGTAAAGTACAGTACAGTACAGAATAACACTGACACACATACACGGATGCACGCACACACACACGCACACACACACACATACATTCATGTCCTGTTCTCAAAGTGGATCCAGTGCAAACATTGTAAAAAACACAAACACGGGATAAATACCCATTATACAGTATATAATGATTTTTCTTATTTTTTTTATTTTATCTTTTAATAAACAGAACAAACACTTGGAGATAGCATATCATCATACGACATAAATATAAAGTAAAATCATCACAGAAAAATAAGTTGGAATGAGTCCATACATAAAGAAAATTTCCTGAGCAATTCAAGATAAATATATTCCGAAACCAATGCCTGGTGCTAAAATTTCTTTGACAGTTTCTTTCGAATATTGAGCACTAAATATCTATCTTTCCCTGTTCGACTGTGTGGACCTTAAGTGTCATTACGCTATGAGATGAGAGACATGCCTGGCTGACACTGTTCGCCTCTGGAGAATCCTCCAACATGTAAACCACTAACTACAAAAACCGCGTTTCACCACGTTAGCTCTCAAGAGTGTTACAGAAGCTCTAAGTATCGGTCCATTCAGTTCCACACCAGGCTTATTGCTCGCATTTGCCGCCATAATTTCCACCATGACTTTCTCGCCACTTTTTATTGTCTTTCGCGGTTCTCAATTATCAGATCAATTGACCCTATTAATGCTGTAATATATTTAATTAAATTATTTTACATTTCGCTGACATAATCCACGATGTGGATTAAATATAATATAAAAAATATAAGGGTAATTATTGTTCTGTAATTAAAATCATAATTACTTTTGGGGCCTATAAAATGATGATTTATATTATGGGACTCATCAAAGACGAATTCATCCTATAATCTTGTTCTATTAAAATTATTCATGTTTCTATATATATTCCTAAACGAATAATTTAACTTGCAAAGCAAAAACAAAAACTCCCTTGAATCATATGTATGTAACACGAATACTAATCCAATTCGTTTTTCCACAGATCATAGAAGTTACATCACATCAAGAAGTATATTTAAATCAAAGACAATTTCGGCCCAAATCAATGTCTTAGCAAGAAACGCAACGGAGAACGCGTCTTCGCTTCTCTTTTTTTTTTCAGTGTCTAGCCATCATGAGCAGCGTCTGAAAGCTCCACTTCCAAACCTCAACAATCAATAAGATGGCCTGAAAACCAACCAGTCTTGCCCTTTGCAGAGCGTGTCTTCCAAGGCATACCTTCCATTAATATGTCAGTCAAAACACATCCAGCATTCTCTTTCAAACCCCGGTCGATAGCAGATCAATAGGAGGAAATCAATCGATCACAGCCTTCCAGGTCAGGGGGCCAAAACCAATACACTCCGCTAATAGCATCCATCTTTATTTTCAAAAGAGTCAAAGTTTTTTTCACTGGTTTTTATACTTTCCAGACTAATTCGGTAGCATGTGAACGATTTATCTGCCTGGATTCATTTTAGCCTCAACTTGCGTATTTCTGAGGAGGCCAATTGCTATACTTAAAATATATGCATTGAGTCACAAAATTTGGAAATTCAATTTTTTTTTTTATATTCAGCTTCTCAATCAATTGAGACTTGTGGTAAAATATATTTAAAAAAATAAGACATTCCATACATACAGATAGAAATAAATATATAGTGATATATTTAAGTTACAAATTGAAATTTTACCGCAAAGAAATGCTTTCAAATATACATGTATGCCAATAAGTACAATTTGCTTGATAATAATACATGTACAACCATATATTCAATAAAGATTCATAAAAATTAATCCCTACTTCCTAACAAATTTATTTTAAAGCATAATTACTTGCCACGGATTGTACGAGTAAACATTTACTTGCTTTCCAACATTATAATTTCCGTTGTAAAATATTGCCGACAAATATGGTACAATGGTTTCTTGAGAGAGCTACTGGGTTACAGGGAGGGTTGATCAGTGGAGAGAGGAATGACAGTGATACATACACTAACAGGCTTACCGGTTCAAGACAATGCATCATTATGATTGACACGCGACAAGCTCCACAGTACCATGCTTCATGTAACAAACATTCTACAACAACCCCTGTAGAATAGACAAAATAACAAGACCTGTCATGAAATGACAACGCCTGCCTGATAACCCACATTGAAGGGGCTTTCCACTGGAAATTTATGGAATATAGATAAATAAGATATTAAATATGGTGAATAAAGGTTAAAAAAAACAACCTAAAAAACTAAAACAGATAGCCTCTGAGACTTGTTTTAAAAGTAAAAATTCTAAAGAAATATGAATCGTGTCGGAAGGGTATATTGATAATATGTGTGTAAAGTTAGACAATGATTTAATAAATATTTCCTAATCTACTTCAGAAATTAAATGTACCCCATGATTTACATATTTTATTGTGAAAAATAAATAAAACACCAGAAAACGGAACGTTCTGAATTTCAAAGATCACACATAGTCCAGCGGACATTTTGGCATTCAAAGGTTTCACGAAATCCCAAAAGATGAACAGACTGAAGCTGAAGTGTCTATCCCTTCTTCCCAGTCCGAACACAATAACAAACCCAGCTTCGGAAACACAAGCTTTCACACAGGCACATGGAAAACCGATAATTCCATAGGTCAATATTTGTAACAGTCTAATGTTATGAAAACGAGACCTCGCGGTCCTTCGATAAAACCTCATGTTAACAGGCTAAAGACACACTTTCACATTTTGCTGAAATCAGAGACATTTTCTCACAGTTAGCACTCAAACCACTGCATCCACGTGAAACCATCCGTTCTCCGTGCTACTGGGAAACCTAGTGGTTGATTTACAGATAATAACAACACAATCTGAGATTGATTTGCGTATTTGATCAAGGAACCAACTCTACTGTAGAAGCCTGCTCTTCTCTGATGCATTATGATTATTCATGGACATTCATGGTCATGGACATTCATGGACATTCATGGACATTCATGGATATTTGCTCATTTCCTCCCTCCACTCTTAACATCATCAAATCTATATTTCATAGCAACAATAAAATTATCTATGTATGTATCACAACAATTATATCAAATACTGAAGATCTATGTTAATTAAAACATTCTAAAAGAACCTATAGTACATTATATATTCAAATACTGAAGCACTATATTAAATCATTCTTGAAGAACCTACAATAAATTAGATATACAGTGTCCCCTTGATATAAAGCTGAAGTTATAGTACCTGCCTTATATGATATTACAGGGAAATAACGAAAATAAAAATGGGATCCACATCCAACCCCGCATTATATCCAAATCCGCGGTGCATCGGAAAGTGTTATACCAAGGGGGCAGGCACTGTACATATTTTTTATCTTTAAAAGAATCCAAATTTTGAGCTATGTACAGTGCCCCCTCGATATAACGCTGTATTTGGGGTCCATGACATACCCCCAGCCTTATAGTACCAGCCTTATA
>JAUTBQ010185837.1:0-10664 GCA_032361185.1 Lepetodrilus ovalis | reverse complement strand
TACTGACAGACCAAGGATGATAACTGTAGTGCCACTCTACAGACAGTGCATCCTACCAATATCGCGTCAGAAATGTACCTTCTGCAAAATTTATGCCGGGCCCACTTGGGGCGGGATTTGAACTTGGTACCTTTTGCTCCGAAATCCAACGTTCTACCAATGCGCTACATCCCGCCTCCCATAGTTCACTAGACCGTGATAGAACTACTCATGGTTCAACTAAAGTGACGTCACAAATCTACCATGGTTCAACCCACCACTAGGGTGATGGATAGTCTAGTTACAAATTGTGATGTCACTATAGTTGAACCATGGGTAGTTCAATCACCTGTCTAGCCGAACTTTCTCATCGTAGCAAAGCTGTACACATAAATCCAAACTTATATCCCACTAATAAACAGAGTGTATGTATGTATATATATAATCAAAATATTAATGCATTTTAATGTGGAATTTTCAATTGTTCAACTTTAGGCATACCTATTAGGCGGACGAGAGCATTGAGAAATGCACGGGAAATTGCATCTCCTGATACCATCATGGAACTTTTCACTCGATCTCCCTTCAGGTGTTTCTTCAAATAACTCGACTGTTGATAATAGAAACACCATGGTAAACAGCATCACGAGCTCAGAGAGGTAGCAGGGCATCGTTTCTCAAAGCTCTCGTATCCACTACTTGACCATAGCGCTCTCGTAAGTGCACGATCGCAAAGTATACAAGATCGCTACAAGAGTGAGCACTTATGGTCTCGTAGTAGATATGAGAGCTTAGAGAAATGATACCCTGGTCAACATTTCTTTTTATTCAACACTAAAAAAATATTTCTGGATTACGTAAATTCCAACAGCCCTGGTCTGCGAGATTAAAGACATCTTTGTATAATTTCATGCATCTCTGAAGTCTGACAGGAAAGAAGCTCACCACTTCTTCGGGCAACTTTTCAAGGTCGTTGTGTTCGGTCTCCACCGTGTTCTTGTCTGTGTCCACAATGATGGCGTCTGCAATCTCCAACGACCTCACCTTCTGTAAATGTAAAAAAATATATTTTAAAAAACCCCACAAATATTTGGTTGAGTTAACATCTGACATCTGACGACAGTTTGCAATGACAAAAACAATTTGATAAAAACAGAAATAAAATTAACATTCACAAAAATTTACATCAAGGGTAATTTACCGTTATCATGGCGGAATGAACTCCTATCACAAATGGCATGGGTGCTCTGGAAAATAGAAAAAACAGATAACAAACAAATAAATTGCAATAGATACCATTTTTAAAATAACGAAAATAAAAATGGGATCAACGTCTGACCCCATGTTATATCCGGACCGTGTTATATCGAGGGGGCACTGGACTAATATAGTTACACCGAGAAAAAGACTCCATTGGTCATTTTATTCCCCAAAGTGTAAAAGCAACTTCAACAAATACATAATGGATGCCATTTAAGGTAGCATTTAAATGGTTTAAATTACGAAACGCATTTGAGAACGGATCAAGCAGGTTGGGGGGTGGGGGAGATTCTCTGTGCACACGTGACATATTTAGTGTTGCCATGGTAACACCATACTTACGTGACGTAATCGATGAGATGCACTGGCAGAACAGGAATATACAGATGTTGCCTGAAAGTAAGAACCCAACAAAACATGAGTTAGAAAAATGGTTTCCTATTACTTTAAATTCAGTAATTTAAGCCTGTGCAGTACGCAGGGACAAGAATGGGAAATCGCGCTTTCAGCTAAAACAGATAGGATCCAAAGCTCACAGTCCATGGCCCGGTTTACGAGATCCATCTCTGAGCCTCAACATCCACGTACATGTAGAACAATGCCATCCCAGAGTATAATGCAATCAAAACCCGAAAAGGAAATTTAACCATTGAAGTTTCAAGGATAGGTTCGAACTCGGGACATTTGGCTCTCGGCTGATGTTCTTGCACTGTGCTAGCCTTTCCAGAAAACCACAACAAAGTTTAATTTAGAAAAATAATACTTACCAGTGCATAGGATAAAGAAGGGATTCTGCTCCATGGATACAAGCTGTTAGACGACTTAGTTTCTTCGACGTGAATATCACACGTCTCTCATTCAGCATACTGGGGAAAACAAAATTATGGATGTTTACGCAAACCCCAATTAAAATGGGGGTTTTTAAACAAAATATTTGTGGGAGAATCCCTGATTTATTTTTATGTACAGTGTCCCCTCTATATAAGGCTATATTTGGGGTCCATGATATACCCCCAGCCTTATAGTACCAGCCTTATATAATAGTGCAGGTAAATAACAAAAAATTAAAATGGGGTCCACATCTGACCCAGCCTTATAACCGAATCCGCTCTGTATCGAACAACCTTATATCGAGGGGGCACTGTATATTTGTTTGTTTATTTGATGTTTTTTCCAATTCAGGACGGGGAGGAGAACAGGAATGGGTCTGATGAGCGACGGCTGGAATACTGTCATTAGATACTTCAAGAACAACTTCCAGGATGGATTTAGACAGGTTTGTACGACTGGGAACAGATTTAGACAGGTTTGTATGACTGTGAACAGATTTAGACAGGTTTGTACGACTGGGGACAGATTTAGACAGGTTTGTACGACTGGGGACAGATTTAGACAGGTTTGTACGACTGTGGACAGATTTAGATAGGTTTGTACGACTGGGAACAGATTTAGACAGGTTTGTATGACTGTGGACAGATTTAGACAGGTTTGTATGACTGGGAACAGATTTAGACAGGTTTGTATGACTGGGGACAAACCTGAGATTGCTATACAGTGTTCGAAATTCAGAAAAATTATCATGGCATCATTTTCAATAGGCCCAATGTTAATTGTAGTTTAATCTGCAATTTTCAGGGGGTTGTACAGATACCTTCAACATTGCAGATTTTCAAATCACTGCTATAAGTCAGAGCCTGTATTCTCAAAACTTAATGTCCTAGAAATGTGCCGGGTAGCTTGTCAAATAAAACGATCTAGCCAGCGGAAATATCCTAAAGCGGCACACTTACTTAGCCGGTTTGCCCAAAGAAACGCCACCAATATGCTGACAACAAAAGGGAGATAACCAAGATGTCCTGTATTGCAGGATTCTATTGACCTGTTCCTTGGCAACTATCAAGTTGAAGAAACTGAGGGCATCACAACCCCTTCACCACTGAAAACAGAGAGAGATTGGAAGTACTACGCCGTAAGTCAATAAATAAAAGTGGAAATCTTAATTGTTTCTTAGTAATCCCATGTATTATTGTCAGTACTGTTCTGAGCTTGGAGGATCTAAATTGTAGATTAAGAGAAGGATGATGTGTGTCTTTTCAGATACCTGTGATATTTCTGGTTGCCATGGCAATGTTTGTCATCAGCATTTTGTTACCAGACGGTGGGTACATTATTCATTATATTATGATATTCATTTAAAGATATGTAGGTAATAAGGCAATGTACACACACAAGCACACACACACAGACATGCACACACACACACACACAGACACATGCATGCACACTCACACACATGCACATGTACACACACACACACACACACATACATACAAGCACACACACAGACATGCACACACACAGACACAGACAGACAGACACACTCTCTTTAATTCTCTATTATTATCACTAATCTCTCTCTATCACTGTCACTCTGATTTGTCTCTCACACACTGACTGTAAATATTCCAGAGCACTTCGGAGAGCAGGTGCTGTACGTGTTCTTCTGGGGGGCGGCCTCCGTCATCGCCATGGCGATAATGTTCAAGTATGGCAGCGAGTACGTGGACCAGCCCAGACTGGTGCCAACAAAGACCAAAATGGAATAGCTATATGAACGGAGCATATCGATCGTGTGAATGTCTGGTTCAAAACCATTCCTGTAACACTCCAAATCTGTGACGTGTGCCAGGGCTGCGTTCAGGCTGCACTACATTTCTCTATAAAACGCTACACTAGCTGTTACTAGCTGTGGTACTACGTATGGCTACTTTTTACTTCGGCTTTTGAGTCTGTAGTGTTTTGTAGGAAATATTAGGAAAACCCAAGGCATTACGTGGATGGATCGCACACATGTGCAAACCGATTTCCTGCTATATTCCTACTAAATTGTTTCAGCCAGACACTACTTTTTAAAAAGTATCGGAGTGAAAAGTAGCGGAGCCTGAACGCACCCCAGGGCTGCGTTCAGTCTGCATTTTTACATTTCAGTACACAAAACCACTGTACTTTTCTACAAAGTTCTACCTGGGTGAACTAGTTTGTAGGAAACTAGTAGCTAATCGGTTTGCACATGTGTCCAGAAGCCGAAGTAAAATGTAGACCTACGTAGTACATACTACCATGTGTTGTCTGAGCTGGTACAGTAGCACTATGTAGCACTTCATAGTGAAATGTAGTGCAGCCTGAATGCAGCCCAGATGCTTAGCACTTTGGTTTATTTAACCCATTAACCCTCAATACCATGGGTCAAAATAACTTGTTATTTATTATATAGGGCATCTCCATTTGCTTCCAGCCAGATAAGGGTTAATAGAATCATAGATGAGGCACAGATGTCAGTGATAATTTTGGACTACAATTTATCGAGGCAAGATCATCTTTGCAAGAGGTCAAAGGTCACTGATCATGTTTATGCCATTTTCTGATACAACTGTCTTTCCCTGATTATTTAATAATCTAGAATTTGTTTTATTTCCTAATTAATTGCACCTAACTATCGCCACACGTGATCTTGATATCGGAATTCTTGTGTAAAGATTCTCACAGCTACAGGGACTAGAGCTGACCATATTATGTCTGCATTGCACATTTGCTATATTTAGAACAAAGTAAATTATTTAGTACAGACCACTTTGGGGATTACCTCTTTTGGCATTGACAAGACTGCCTCTAATAAATTTGTAAATCTTTTTCATATTTAGCTATATTAATGTAGAAAAAAAAATTAAGTTAAATTATTTTCAATATTGCTTTCAAATATGATCTTGCCACTTTAAGGTATAAATGCAAGATATGTTCACTTGGTGTAGTTCTGTTTTGTATTGGCAAATTTATTTCTATTAATTTCCGTTTTTTTGACTAAATCTGAGCTAGATATGCAAACATGTATATTTGTTCGCTTGACATAATTATCATCACTTTTGTGCTGCCAAAATAATCAATCCTAAGTAGTAGGAATGCTATGGAACATATCTGAATGTGTCAACTATTAATATATTGAAAGAAATAATGCCTATAAGAAAAAGAAGAATCTTTATTTAACGTCGGACATTTGGATATCAAGAAACATTAGCTCTGTAGAGTGATTATCCTAAAAAAAACAATGCAATTTCAACTTCTAAATTATTCATCATAATTGGTGCATTTTTTCTTTTTTTACATATATGTTGATCTTTACTTAAAGTGGTATTTTCGCTATTGTAATGTATTAGGCAACTGATTAGATACAATTCCATAACTGATATGTAGTCATGATATATCAAATAACGGATGTTTTTCACAAAGGTCTTCTTTTGGTAATATGAAGAGTACATATTTATGTCAAGTGAATGTACCGGTACGTCTATTAACGGTACTCGAGTTTTTTAAAATCAATATCACACAATCATCAATTCAGCTTTAATGTCTGCAGGGTAGTTGTAGTGTGGAGTGTGCAATGAGATGAAACTGTTATAATGTCCATAAGTCTTGTCCATAAGCATGTTAAAGGCCATACTGGTATTGGTCCCCAATGTTGTAATGTTACAATACCGGTAGTTGTAATTCCAATAGTAGGTCAGGTGCCCATTATTCAGAACATCGTAGCCTACAATTGTCATGTCAAAATTTCACAACCCGTTACCAATGTAAATCTGGTTGCATAAACCACGTTTATCGAAAGAATACTTGAGAATATGGTTAACGAAAACTATTGTAGCTATACATGTGGTTCCTGCTTCTAGACTTACATTTGCAACGGGTTCTGAAAACTTGACTTGCGACATTTATAGGCTAACATGTTCTGAGCAACGGGTCCCAGGTCTATTTTTAGAATTTCCCCAAACACGAGTACTACTACCTTGGGTTGACTAAACTCCAGAGAAGAAATCTAGATATGCCGCAAGCCTTCTGCATGAAACACTAATGTATTGTTACCCAAGTGTTTCTTTGTTGAACAGGGCCCCATTGCATGACACCTGTAGCGCTACTATAGTTGTAACTGGACTACAAGAGCGTCGTGCAACGGGGTCGAGACTTTGATGTAGTGGGTGCCTTTAAGTGATTGATGATTATGGTGCCCGGGCTAATGGTATCCTATTGTACAGCACTGGACTTGGCAAATAGTCAGCCATTTTATTATTTATTCTTCAGCAACGACATCAATTTCAAATGGATATTTTGAAAGTTACATCATAAATATCAGCCGTTGTTGCTAGCATATCAATCTTTTGTGATTATTCAATTCCATGCATTTCCAATTGCTTGATATTAAACAATGCCATAATGTTTGCACAATCTATAGACACAAGTAGAAAAGTTTTTGCAAACCATTCAACTGGTAAATACTTCAAACTTGAATTCTTTTTGACATAATTAAATTCTTTATTAATAAATTATTGCACAGTATATTTATCGTCACAAATGGGTGAAAGATTCCCGCAGCGACTTTAAACTCCATAATCACTCACAGTATATTTCAGGCATTACGCGAAATGCCTGGTTTCACAGATTGCCTGTAACATATATATATAACATTTAAGCACTATAGCCACATATTATATAACTTCTCACCATGTTATTAACCACATTCATGACATATTTAACGTACAAATTGAACGTAGTATTCAAACCAAACATTTTGCCTTTCAAGATCTGAGGTTCAATGGCCATAGAATGTGGATGAGATTCCTGCTACTACGCTAAAACAATAACTAATTCATAGGTGGATAGCTTTATTAAAATACAATTCTTGCTATTAGTCAGAATTCTACTTTGTGCACCAGTGTATCGTTTCTCAAAGTTCTGGTAGCCACTACAAGTCCATAGCGCTCTCATAAGTCCACGAGTGTTATGTATAAGAGGCTCTCGCAAGTCCATGAGTGCCATGTATAAGAGGCTCTAGTAAGTCCATGAGCACCATGATGTATAAGAGGATGCTACGAGAATGTTTATGATCTCGTAGTAGGATAAGAGAGCTTCCAGAAACGGTACCCCTGAGCACTTAAAAATAGTTAAAATACTATAGCTTGTCCATTAACCCTCTCCCTGCTGGATAACACACAAGAACTGCCCTTCAGCATGGAGAGGTTTAATTGGTGCTCTATTTATTAATTCATGTATAATGTGACGCAGCTTCTTGTACATCACTATTGGTGTTTTAGTCATACCATTCTAATCATTATTTATTTAGATATCCAATTGCTTTCTATATAGTAGTATCTATTGTTCATGGAATGCAATTTATGATTATAATTATTAGAAACCTGGCATCATTTCTAGTCTTGAGAGTTGATGATTCTACCAACTGCGAAATTACATATGGAGAAAATATGTAAAATTAATCAAGAATATTATTTTAATATGAAAACTTGTATCATTTTCCCGTAAAATTATCCGGTATACCGCCATTAACCCTCTCCCTGCTGGATTAGACATGGACACTGCTCTTTGGGGTATCTCCGGTTGCTTGCAGCAGGGAGAGGGTTAAAAATATATCTGTGACTTTAAGAAATTTTTCCCGTGTGAATTTAACCCTCTTGCTGCTTTGTTAGGCACAGCTATTTAGGGCATCTCCGGTTGTCTCCAGGTTGGAGAGAGTTAAGTAATATTAGGCAAGTACAATAATGCTTATTTATAGGATTACTACTTGATTTTATTTTTTTTCTCCCCAATATTATTTTATATTTTCACAAGAATGAGCATATGATGACCAATAGTTTCTGCGTTTGCAGATATGAAATTTGTCGAGCATTCATTACAAAAATTCCAGGGAAAATAAACACCATGGGCCGTATTTTCGAAACTTCTTTGGTTCTTAGTGAGAAAAGATCTCGGAAAACCAGTTTGGAAAATTCTTAGTACTTAAGAACTTCTTAAGACATACAAAGTTTCGAGAATACCGGCCCAGCCACTTTGTACATTCTTTCAAGATACTAATTGAATTTTGAATATTTATTTATTTGATTTTCATTATTATTTCAGCCTTGTATTATGTTTCAAATTACCAGCTAAGATTACACCAAAACAAATTCTATTGTTACTTGTATAGACAGGACCTACAAAATTTACAATATTGTGAATGGTCAATGTGATACTATGTCATTCTACTGTATTGCAGAGTTGAATAGTGTCCTATGTATTGCCTAGAGACACGTTCAACTTCACGTTCAAATGCCAGAATTCTAGTGTAATTTTATTGATCACGCAATTTTTGACAGGCATTTCCACTTTGAATTGTAAATTAGAACGTGTGACTGAATAATTGCACTCGATCAACAAAATTGTGCCATGTAATATGTACATGGGAATTATCGCGTTATTTTAGTTGAATGAGAAAACTAAAGGTCTCTTTATTCCTTTTATATGTCAATCGACGTAATAATTGTTATTTATGATGTGCGAGGTCCTAAAGCGACGTGTTATTAACAGTCAATGGATTGATGTGCACTTTGTTCCTTCTTAACTCCCTGGGGAGTATGCATATGGTACGGTATGAAACTATCGGTTCAGAGATTGTGTATGAGAGTATCGGCTGCATGTATATGATAGTATTCGACCCAGTACCTACTAGTGCTGTTGAATACTGTAGCATGTGTGTGCATGGTTTAAGTTGTGTGGGTCCATATTTCCTGTGCACTTTTAAGATAACCTGGCCGCACCAATGGGTTCTTTACGACAGCGAGCTTCCTGGGTGTTGTTTCTCAAAGCTATCGTATCCACTAAGACACTATGGTACTTTTGTATGTGCCGATCGCCATGTACGTATTACAGGCATACAATGACAAATTTCAAAGAGTATGTATCACAAGTACAAATGCAAACTACATGTATTTGTGATACTTGACATTAATTTTATATTGCCAAAATCACTTTCAGTGATCCCCTAGCAGTTAGATGTTCGATTTTGATATAAAATATGAAATTGTATTGCTAATGTGTGTTGGGGAATAAGTAATAATAATAATAATAATAATAAGTAATTTATAAAGTGCCTAGGATCTAGACATAGATACTCAATGGCACTGCACAATCCTGAAAATAAATGTTTACTTAGCTGAAGTACATCAGTAAATAACTTTTAGGTGGACAAATCAAACGTAAATCGTCTCAGAAAGTGTATTTTCCATTATATACAACCATCTGTAATAGTACGTTTTTAAGAGGGTGCTATGAGAGCACTATGGTCTCCTAGTAGACAACAGCTTTGTGAAACGATACCCTGGTTGATATTTAGTGGTATATTTGCATAAAGATTTGTACATATATTATTACGAGGGTCAAGTGCAACAAGATGCTAAGGACACTTTCCAGATTTCAGAGTAAAATCGGTTCTAAGTTTTGTCAGTTTCCTAATATTTTATGACTGGGCACCTTATGTAAATAATATGAATTACAGTAATTAATAAGGAATATGTGTGCTTGCATATTTTGTGTTTAATAAACAATCAGAAAATGAACTTATTTATGCAGAAACTAAATCATTTTGTACAGGAAGTGGACCTACCATATTTTTGCACTCGAGCCTCAATTTACTACATAAAGATGTGTAGCTACACAGTGTACATTAATTATTGAATATTTTCACCCAATAAACAATTGTTAAACATCAGTTCATCTTTTATACAACTTTCATGTAAATTGGGGTTTAGATTCGCTTTCAATACATATCACAGCTTGTCCCAAGGAAACCTGCAACCTCTGTAGCACTGAATGCTGCAACAAGCCTGCAAGCACCGGCTGGTACTGACAGACCATGACATTATCTAGAGGAGCATCTGTGTAACGGACAGTTGTAAATATTTACAAAATTGAACACTATATATGCAAAAATATATACATTTTTATTACCATGATTATCTTTGATGATGACGACGACATGATAGGAAAAATTGAATAAACGGATGAACACGAAATGAAAACAAAATTAAATATTGTCTTCATGATCTATTGGAATGCTAGAATATAATCTAGATGTGTACACCACAATGGTAATAGTATAAATACAAATGTACAAAAGTCATTAGTAAGGCACAATAATATTTTTACGAATAGTGCGATTACTCTCAAAATGGACGGATATTTCTACAGGTTATACATATTTAACATACTCTTACCATGACATCTACTTGAATACTTCCTACCATACATATTCTAGCACAGCGTGATCGTAAAATAAAAAATGAAGAGTTATCAACCCTTGCCTATGTGAACTGTCAACCAATAGGCAGTGGAAGTAGACACGAGATAAACACCAGACAAGACTTACACTCACTATTGTAATTTTTCTTTAACCATACATAGCGATACAAATATCAACGACAACCATGCTTAAACTTTTCCACCAAATTAATAATAAAAAAATCGGATGTGATCAGTGTTGGAAATTCCCTAAAATAAATATCAGACACCAGGGCTGGCAACTCTTAAAAGTTGTCAGCCCTGATGAA
>JAUTBQ010185826.1:0-10665 GCA_032361185.1 Lepetodrilus ovalis | reverse complement strand
ATTGCTGATAGTAGCCCCGTAAGACAGCTTGATATTGCCCAACTGCTTCCCGCTTGATTGCCACACTATATTTCCTTCCCCCAACAAAGATTCGTCAAGCTGGACCCGCCGACTGTAGCGAAGAGAGTCATCGCTCATGCTTTTCAAGCTCGAGACAAACTCCGATGTCGCCTGGTTCAGGTGTAACTTTCTCAAATATGAATTCAGATTAATCGAACCAAAGCTGAGAATTACACCTGTTACAACAATTACTAATAGTACTTCGATCAAGCTAAAACCGAGATTCTTAGTAGCCATGGCGAGCAGGCGCTCCACCCTCGAGTGAATAGTCAAGACGATACTGGATATGGTGAGGGAGTTGTTTTTCTACATAATCAGTAACATGTAGTTGGCTGCCGTCATTGAAAACCAATATATCTTGGTTACCTCGATGTTGTATTTTTGAGATTTGATTCCATTTCAAATCGGAAGCCAGTTGTGCACTTAAGATTGGCTTATCTTCTATTATTTTTTGACTAGCAGTGGGTAGTTCGGCAAGCGATTTACCACCGATTGTTATTCGTGCGTGGGGTTCTGTTTGCTGGCTAACCGAAGTTATTGCTTGAACAGGTGGTTTCCTTAGCATAAAAATACCTGCGCTAAGCAAGAGGATAAAGCCTGAAATTACTATTGTCTTCTTCATTCTGACACCCTATCAACACTGCTATCTGCAGTTCGCCAAGAAAGTGTTTTACCGGTTTCAGTGAATACCAAGTTGTAGCCAAGTCCACCATTGCGTAATCTATGATCATAATTGAGAGTTAGCAGACAATTCTCCGAGCCTGGCACATAATACTCATCACCGTCTTCGGCGCAATCGTTAACATAGCCTACATCATCTTGATACCAAGGCCAATGGTCTAACCTACGCCCTGGTGCTAATATGCCTATGTCTTTGGCAATCATGCCACCGAATATCGCTAAGGCTTTCATTGAAGTTTTACCGGCAATGCGTTGATTTGCATATAAAAATGCATCGATTTTTGTAATTTGGTTAATATATGAAGCATCGGCAGTAATTAACACTCGCATTTGGCCTGCAGTTTTATTCCAATTCGGCGACCAGTAAACAACGCCAACCTGAATGTTATTTTCGTCAACAATTGGTACATGTGAGTTTTCTGGATACGGCCAAACCGGGCTCTCAGTTCTACGATTCCAGATTTCCTGCAAAGAATCTGCTTTTACAGAAAGTCCAAGTTGTTGCATTGATAAGCTAAATTCACTCTTAAATTTTTCTTCATACCGATCTTGATTGGCCCACCATCTAGCATTATTCCAATAGACATATTCACGCCAGGAGTTGTAGGTGTAGTTTTCACGTCCAAGAAGTGTTCGGTAATATTCATCTGAAACCCAGCTCCGGAAATCGCCATTAGGTAAAACTCGCCCAGGCCTAAAGCTATAATCATAAGCATCATCACCATCTACTTCTCTTTCATGCCAGCTTTCAGCAAACACAGACTGAACTTTATCTGATGCAACAACATCACCATCTACATTAACAAATTCCTGAAGGTCTTCGCGCCACTCAAGCTCATCACCATTGCTAGTATCAAAGTATTTTTCGTCCTGCCAACCATATCCAAATTGACTTCTAAAATAGTCTGAATTTTGCCTACTGGCCCAAGGTAATTGGTCTGTATGAATTGGATTTCCATTCCAATCCCATTCGTAGACATGGTCTGAATTTGCTGCATCGTACTCGGTGTAGTCCCCAATAATAATGCTTCCGCGAGCACCTAGCCTTAAGGTATCACGTTTATCGCTAATGCTTTTCTTGGCGCAGGCATCGACATCTAAGTTTGCACATACGCCTTGTCCTGCTGTATAAGGTTCATTCTGAAGCGTAATATTATCAGTAATATAAATATTTCTACCAGCATAAATAGCACCTTGACCTGTAACAACACCAGATATAATGACATCTCCCTCAACAAATATGTCTTCCTCAATCGAAAGTGGGTTATCTGCTGTTCCTACAAGGACTACATTACCATCAGTATAATGTGAAAGCCCTCCTACGAGACCTCGATTAATATTTGTGAGCTCTTGCCCCCATGCCACCTGTTTAATAAACGCCCCGTTAACTGGATTTACAGAAATGCTACCCCTAGCACTATTTCTTGCTTTTTTTCGGTTAATCGGCGGAAAATCAGCTTTCCCGTCGCCATCAAGATCTTTTGGAAGTTTTCTAGATCTAGAATTGACTTCTAAATCGCCAACAATTTCAGCACCATTTACGGTCTTTGGGTTGCCGTTGATATGTGTATATTGATTCATTTCTACGGTGGTTGCTGCGAATAGGCTCCCGTTTATTCTTGAACCTTCACCCGCATTATCATCTCCATGATCACCAGCGGGGGACCAGCCAGGTTTAAAATGGTCTAGGGTACCCACATCACCATTCACTCGTAAATGGCAAACCATGCAGTTAACAGTCTCGGTTAACATGGCTAGCTCAAAAATATCTGATTTACTAAAGCCAATTCTCTGGACAACCGTTTGACTACCCTTTACGTTCTCTGCAGTAGCCGCAATATCAACCCAAGATACCTCGTTGTCTTCTGGAGAAACCGCCCGCACTTCCCAGCGGACATTAGCTCCATTGATATATTTACTATGGTTACCTTGAAGACCTTCAAAGGTTATTTCACCATTTAGTTGATCTCTTAATTTTTCCACGAAGCCTTGCTCTGTGAAGTCTTCATTTTTGTAGGTATCGTATAGCTTAATTCTCGCTTGTTCGCTAGTGGCTTCAGCTAATTGCTCGAGCTTAATTGTGGTTCTATTGCTTGAAGCTGCTTTGTTTTCACTCATTGCCGCAACACTAAATGTCACAACTAGAACCAAAATACTTAGGCCAATAAATAACACACTGACCATTGCGATACCGGCTGTCTTTAGCTTATTAGTTTTACGCTTTACCATAACACTCGCCTAATTTCTTTCATAATATAAAGTCCTTTCACTCCTGAGAGTTTTTGCATGATTTTATTTTGCTTTATTTTTTATCGTCTTTGTACCCCCAATTGGGGGCTAATAAACTTGCTCAAACATTAAAAGACCAAGCTCTCGTGATTTCTGAACTGCCGATAAGCGATCTGAAACATCTAGCTTACGATAAATGCTTTGCAAATAATCTTTCACCGTTTCTGGGCTAATTGCAAGCTCAAAAGCTATTTCTTTGTTACTGTGGCCCTTCAGAAGGAAGCTTAGAACACTGAATTCTTTTTTGGATAATTCAGGGATATTGACTTGCGGAAACCAAGAGTAATTAGGAGCAAGTAAAATATCTTCCAGCTTTCTCGCTAACTCGGTTATAGCCGTTTCTTTAGAAAAATAGGCCTTGGCACCAGCTTCTTTGGCAGAAAACAAAATAGCGGGTTCTTCGAAAGTGGTAAGCATAACTACGATCGTCTGAGGTGAAACTTTTTGTATTTCGCGGCAAGCTGCGATTCCGTCTAGCTCTGGCATTTTTATATCTAAGATTGCCAAATCCGGTTGCTCCACCATAGCAAGGTTAACAGCTTCATAGCCTGTACTAGCCTCGGCCACAACTTTGAAACCCTTGGCTTCAAGGGCATAGCGTATGCCTATTAGGAAGAGGGCATGATCATCAGCAATTAAGATTCTTTTATCTTTCATCCTGGCTACCCTTAAATATAATTTCTAGTACCGTGCCCGTTGATGAGCTCTCTTCTCTCAAAACCGCATTATGTGATTCGATAATTTTGTTAGCAATAAACAACCCTAGACCAGCAGAACCTGCGTTAAATGGTTTGCCATCGATTGTTATTGATTGCGATTTAAAGGGTTGCGCCAACTCTTGTAAACTTGCTGGAAGACCAGGGCCATCATCAATAATCTGGATTTTGTTCTCGTATATTATGACTTCGATTTTAGACTGGGCATATCTTACAGCGTTGCTTATGATGTTGTATAAAGCGCGCTCGAACTCAGCTTTATCAACTTGGGCTCGAGCCCGACCTCTCACGCTAACTGTTAGATTTTTGCTCTCAACCATACCCCTTAGCCGATTAAGCGTATTATGAGCAAGCTTTTCCAGTGCTTGCTCTTTAAAATTTAATTTTATTGCTCCTCGCTCAAATCTATGCGCATCTACCATTTTTTGAATCAAAGCAATCATGCTTATATTTTCTTTCTTCATCTCCGAAATTAGGCTCAACCTAGCCTCTTTTTCTAACACGCTTGAATCGCGAATGACATCTAGAAGATGGCCCGAGGCAATGAGGGGGGTTTTTAAATCATGAATCAACGAGGCCACAAAATTACTTCTCTGAATTTGTTCTTTGGTAATATTAGCAATTAAATTATTAAAAGATCTTTTTAGCTTGTAAATTTCAATTGGCTCGTGTCGCTTTTGCTCTAGCCTCGCCCCAACTATGCCCGCAACATCGTGCTGAATACTATCTATTTGCTGACTAACATCTATTAAAGGAGATAAAAGTTCCTTCGAATAGTGATGCCCCAAAAGTGTTGAGAATGCTGCTAACAATAATAACCAAGCTATGACTGGTGTCCAAAAGGCGAAAACATCTATTTGACCACTTTTGAGGCTGGGATAAAAAACAATTATGGTCATAAAAAGATTGGGAAAAAAGGATAATGCAGCAATAAAAAGCGCTACCCTTGTTCGCAAACTTGTTTTTGCTATTTTCTCTTCTTTAGAAAAAACTTGAGCCTTCAACACTTACATATTAATAGCAAGGCAAGTATGGGTTTTGCAGCATTAAATATCTCTTGGAATAATCAAAGTGACCAATTTCATATAGACTATTGAAGGTTTCACCAGGCTTTCGTAGGAATTATGCAGCTCTTTGTTTACGGATCTCAAAATCACGCAACTTTGTGTTTAAAAACAAAGGAGGTTTTTACTTAACAGTAACTTTTGGCTTTTTGGAACGGTTAGTTTTAAGGTCCTAAAATAATATTGAGGACATCATAATTTCATTGCCAATGAAAAAGTTAAATTTAGGCTCACAAGGTAGCATATTTTCTTCTAAAGTTCGAAAACTTCTGTAAATAAAACAATAGTTGGAGAATTCTCCAACCATTGTTAACTATTTCAAGATTGTCTTAGGTAAAGCGAATATTCTCTTCGGAATCCAAATCAAATGCTTGTACTTTTTCAGGATCGGCAATTAACCTTACCTGATCATTGGCTTTTACAACAGCATGTGGGTCCAACCTTGCGACAACTTGGTCGTCTCCGACAGCGGCAATAATTACCGTCTCGGCACCAAGTGGTTCAACAACTTCTACAACAGAATTGATACTATGGTCTTTTTCTGGCAAATCTGTTTCGCCAACCAAGAACAAATCTTCAGGTCTAATACCAACAAATACTTTTTTACCGTTGTATGCTTTTAGCTTTTCCGCCAAGACGCCATCGGGTGTTACACTGAAATATTCTGAGGATAGAATTCCATCTTTTACAGTACCAGTAAGGAAGTTCATTGCGGGTGAGCCCATGAAGCCGCCTACAAATTTATTGACCGGCTTATCATAAAGATTTATGGGCGAATCTACTTGTTGAATTAAACCGTCTTTCATAACTACAATACGAGTACCCATGGTCATGGCTTCTACTTGATCGTGAGTTACATAAATTGTGGTTACACCCAAGCTATGGTGAAGTTTTGATATTTGAGCGCGCATTTCTACACGTAATTTGGCATCCAAGTTTGAGAGTGGTTCATCCATGAGGAATACTTTTGGTTTACGAACAATAGCCCTACCAAGAGCAACACGCTGACGCTGACCACCCGAAAGCTCTCGTGGACGGCGCTCGAGCAAACTCTCAATTTGTAGAATTGCTGCCGCTTCTTTTACTCGCTTGTCAATTTCATCTTTTGGAGTTTTGCGCAAACGTAAACCAAATGACATGTTTTGATAAACACTCATATGTGGATAAAGAGCATAATTTTGGAAAACCATGGCGATATCTCTATCTTTTGGAGGTACATCATTAACGACCCTATCACCAATCTTTATGGTTCCTTCTGTTATATCTTCCAGGCCGGCAATCATACGCAAGGTTGTGGTCTTACCACAACCGGACGGGCCTACAAAAACCATGAATTCTTCGTTGTCGATATGCAGACTAAAATCTTCGACCGCAGTAAAATCTCCGAAGCGCTTATAAACGTTTTCCAAAATGACATCAGCCATAGGTTAAACCTCCAATAAATATTATAGAAAGTTTAACATGTTATTACGATTTAAACCAGTGTACTTAACAATATTTCTCGTTTTCCGTCTTTTGGACCCGGTAATTTTTGTACTTCAAAGCCAATTTCAGATAGTCTTCGCCTAATTATTCCTTTGACGGAATAGGTTGTGAGTTTTCCTCCGGGTTTTAGTGATTGCTTGAGGGTATTCAAGTATTCTTTTGTCCAAAGTTCAGGGTTTTCTTCGGGTGAAAAAGCGTCTTGATAGATGGCATCGAAGTACTGATTTGCTAATGTTTGATTTAGGGCGTTACCCAGCTTTAGCTCGAGCCCAACCCCTTCAAACTCAAAAAATACAGCCGCCTTCAAATCTAAGCTCTCTCTGAATTCTAAAAAAGACTTTAAAAGCTCTTTATTGACCAAGTAAGCATCGTAGGACAAAGAGGATATAGTTGAGGCGGGTAATAGCTTTTGCTCGAGCGCAACGTAAGAAAGCTGTACTCCAGATTGCAGTGCCAAATCAGCCGTCAAGAAAAAGTTGAAACCTGTTCCAAACCCAACCTCAAGAACCTTTGTATCCAAACCGCTTTTTAACCTTTCGGCCACACCCGAGGTTTGTAAAAACACATGCTTAGATTCGGCCAAAGCTCCTTTATTAGAATGAAAAGTTTGTTTGTACTTTTCTGAAAATAGCGTTTTGGAGCCATCGGCAGTAACAACTATACGCATAAACTATTTTAACCCGAAAGAAGGCTGGATTCTCGCCACATTTTGAAATTAAAATAAAAAAACGAAAATCATTTGGTTTACAACTCAAGCGAAAAAATAAGCTTAAACTTACCGGCTGAATATTAAATAAATTGTTACACTACTTCATGCCTCGTAGACGCCAGTTAATCGTCACGCTACTAATTTGGTTTACCATCATCGCTGTATTGCTAATATATGCTAAATTCAGCAATCAAACCATAAATGGCCTCATGCAAGACGGCTTACAGAGTATCGCCAAACATAAATTAGCACCCTTAATTCTAATTATTATTTTCCTGCTAAGGCCGTTGCTACTACTTCCAGTGAGCATATTAAGCGCATTTTCCGGTTATCTCTTTGGACCAATATTGGGTTTGATTTACGCCTTGATAGCGACCTCAGCTTCTGCCTCGATAGCTTTTGCAATTGCTTGGTTCTTCGCAGATAAAAATACTTCCAAAGTAAAAAAGCAACAACTATTGGATGGTTTAAGGACGAACACTTTCGAATCGGTTTTAATCAGTCGTCTAACTTTTGTACCCGGAGACTTAGTCAATTACAGCGCAGGGTTCATCAAAACAAATTATTGGCAATTCCTTTTGGCAACCACAATAGGTGGCTTACCGGGTTTGACAATGACAGTCTTGGCCGGCTCGGCAGTTGAGGGCGATTTCAACTTTAGCGGGATACAAATAAACGTCTATTATTTAATTGCTTCCTTTGTGTTGTTGTTGCTTAGCCTGCTAATTGCTAGGCTATTGCGAAGGAGAAATCAGAAAAGCTAAAATTGCCACAAAAAAAGCGCTCTTTGAGCGCATTATAAAGAAAATCTTAGTATGATATACATTATTCATCAAGACTATGCATAAAACCACCGCCGATTACCCAACCTACTTGATTTTAGGCCTATCTTCTTATTGATTTCTCTGAGTCTCCAAGGTGTATTATTACTCGTTAAGTTCTTGCAAATTCTCAGTAGGAGCAGCTCTCACCATTTACGATTTTGTATTTTTCCAAAATTAACATCTGAGGCTTGTCTTTTTGATTTTCTGGTTCGACCGAAAGATCATAATCGCCCCACCAAGGTCCAGCCGCCCAATAAGCCCCAGCAATGCAATTATTAGCTAAATAACTCAAAAATTTGTCAAGACTCACAAGCCAATGTGGGTCGTCACTTGGCACCCCATATTCGCCAATGAAACCCCTAAAGTGGTTTTCTTTTAACCAGCCCACAAAGGGCTTTACGCGCTCAATCCCACCCTTCGGTGAAGCCCCCTCTTCATCATATGAATACAAATACTGCCCGGAAGCATCTTTGTCAAAGTAGACATGGGCTTCGAATATCATATTGTCATCCGAATCATTGAGGTTTTTTAGATTATCGCTTTCTTCTAACCATCTTTCAGCCGAGCTCCAGCTGTCACCTGCAACGACAATAGTGGTTTTATTGTCAACGGTTCTTATGCTATTGATAATTGCTTGCGCAATATCAAACCATTGATGTTTATTGGTCATATTATTTGGTTCGTTCATGATTCCGTAGCCCCATATATTTTTATAGTCCTTGAACTCAGTAGCGAGTTTGGTCCAAAAATCCGCAATCTGGGCTATTTTGATTGGGCTCGAGCCAATCCGAATCTCTTCCCCATTAAGAACATAGCGCCCATAATTATGCAAATCCAGTAAAACAAACATATCTCGCTGCGCAGCTTCAAAAATAAAATTCTTGAGTAACATCAACTCGGCAATATTCAAACCTTTACCTAATTCAGGCTGAAGTCTCTCCCAGCGAATTGGCAAACGTATAAGCATTAATCCTTTAGATTTGAAATAATCCAGTTCTTTAGCATCTGGGTAAATGTAATCTGTTCCGTATTCACCAGGCATAGTTTCACCAAATTCGGCACCGGCCAAGTTGATACCAAACAGCATTGGTAAAGAATTTTCAAAATTATCAGCGGAACAAGCTCCTAATACAAATATGGTGAATCCTGCCAACAATAGCGTTTTATATACTCTAGACAACATAAAATAGCTCCAATCTATTAAGCATTTTCTCTTTTTGGCTCAATAATGGCACTATAGCTAAAATGAAATCTCCCAAACCACAACTAGCAATAAGATGTCCAGTTTCGTGACAAGCGGTTTCATGACTTGCCTATAATGTTAGTTTTTGCTTTAGAGCGAAAACTAACAACCACGTTGTGTAAATACCTAGAATAATTGTTTGAACCCAAAACATAGTAGCTCCAACACCTGCAATTTGCACAAAGTCATTTGTAATATTGACGCTGATAAGCGCCGCGATTGCTACAAAGCCTGCAAGAAGCAAAAACCAAACCATCTTTAAGCTGTTGGACACGGCCAAGAAATAGGTCGCCCAGCCAAAAGCCAAGAACGAAATAATCTGGTCTTGATATCGGGTTGAGGGCACATTGTAGTAGATGAATAATCCTGGAATCTTTAAGTTGAGTAAGTGCGCAAGAGCAACGGCAGTGAAATACACAGCCCCCGCCATCAAGGAGTATTTGAGAATCAATCTGTCATTCATATTCAATACTACCAAAACCGGTGAGAATGATCACTGGTCAACATTTTTCAGCAACTACCTGCAACCATCCGCAAAGGAACTATCCTACCGATAAAACCATTATGACTCTTATGTGGTCTCCCAATCTACCTATAAACCTTATATCTTGGGCCGCCCGACTCATATTCAACCTCAAAATAATCATCTGTTTCAAAAAGGATATTGGCTCCACTTATTACCAAGGAAGACCTTGCGCTGGTGTCAACAATATCGTCAATAAGCATTTTATTGAAGCTGTTTTGCGTTTGCAGCATAGTATTGAATGTTTGCTGATTTAGGTAGAGCATGTTGGCATAAATAAATGACGAGACTTGCTCTTCTTGGCTAATAATATTACGCAGTACAGAAAACAGTGGGCCCAAGGCTTGCTCGGCCGAATTGCTATCTTTGTAAATTTCTGCCATTTGTCTCGCCATAGCCTTTTGCTCGTCTTTATTCATGGCACGCCATAACTCTCGCGAACGAATTAAAAACCATGAACCCGAATTATAGTTGCTTTTATCGGCTCGATTAACAAAAGCACTTATAAGAGCCGCCTTTTCGCTAGCCACAACTTTATCGTTTATAGCAACAGGGCTTGAAATTATCTCTGCCAAAAACTCATACATTATCAAACCCTCGTCAATGGCTGACCAAGTCAGCAGCGATTTATTATCTTTGTCTTCGATTATTACAGGGTTATACCAGCCCACAACATCCATTAAATCGCTTTTTTCATTTACCATAATGTCTTCGTCTTGAAAAGCAAAATAAAAACGACTGTAAGCCTCTTCCCGCACGCTTTCTAAGCCATATTCAGATTTATTCTGCAAGTAGATTTGGGGCAACAAATCATTCAAAAAATAAGCGTTGTTTTTGACACTTATCTTAGGGTTGGTATTGAAGTCTCTTATGATCCACTGATTAAGGGAATTTGTGTCGGCTTGGGTGAATTTGGCTCGAGCCAACCACTCCCCTACCCTAACCGTACTCTCCTGCATCAGAGCACTTAAAACGTAATTATCTTTTCGAGCAAGAACTTTGTCGTTACCAAGAATTATAAGCTTGGTTTCGCTATCGACATAAACAATAGGATTATATCGTTGCGCAACA
>JAUTBQ010185815.1:0-10665 GCA_032361185.1 Lepetodrilus ovalis | reverse complement strand
CACACACACACACACACACACACACACACACACACACACACACACACACACACACACACACACACACACACATAGATACGTGCACTTGCTTAATTCTTCACTCAGAAAACTACTTTTCAATTGATAATTCATTTACTATTGTACTAATAACATACGCATGTTGTACATTCGAACATCCAACCTGTGATTTCAGTGTCATCAATATATCCCGCGGCACTTCTCCTGTAATCCATTCGCTGCTTCCTTGGACAAATACCATTCTCAAAGGTGATCATGACTTACTAGTATTTCATATTAGATTCTGATATGCTTGATGTAATGCAGGTAGACTTATTGCAAGAAACAGTTCTCCCCGGTAATGATTATCGTTCATATATATATATTGTGTTTTAATTGCTACAAATATTGACTCAATCGTTTCATTTTAACTTATAAACTTACTATTTGTATTATTTCATTCCTGATCGAAAGAAACAATACTGGAAACCGACATACGAAAATATATTTGCAAATTATTGACATTATGAACCTTCCGTCGATTTGGAAGTCTTCCTATGGCTGTCTAGTCCATTATACACGAATTGCAAGCCCTTCTAATCAAAATAAGAATCTGCATCGCTCTATTTTCGCCGAGAATACGGTTGGTGATGTGAACTTCCGGTTCTGCTCTTCTAGCTCTAGTCATCATGTCTCTGGTCAAGCTACAGGACAGGGAGGGTCACAGCATCAGGGTCCTGTCTCACGAAGGTCACCTCTTCCACTCGGTCCCTCTAGCCATTCCCTTTGACGAGCACCTCGACCACATCAATGACCTTGAGGTCAGGCACGACGACATCCTCTTCTGCGCATACCCCAAGTCAGGTAAGCATGGCGTGATTTAAAAGCACGAAAACGGATTCTTTGAGTAATAATTAAAAAGATTTTCAATGGCTTCCTCTTCTGTACATACCCCAAGTGCAGATATGCATAGAGTGTTTACAGAATAAGAATGGATTCTTTGAGGTACAATACAAATTGCCAATGTACTTGCATTTTTCTATTTCCCAAGCTTGGGTGTAAATGATATACACAATTTATATCACGACATACCCTTTTGATTGATCAGTATTGATATGGAAAAATCAATTTATCAGCAATTGTCTATTTAAAAAAAAAAATGCTATACACAGCATGCTAGTCTATATAGCATCTATTTCACTTGGACTTTAAACGTATGTAACCACAGCTAGTAAATCTATTTAACGGTAATACAAATTCTTACTTGAAACTAGTTACATTTGGTTTTGCTACACAGGTGATTTATTCAACCAACTAATACTACCAGGAATTTCATATACTGTACAAGTAGAACTGTGAACATTGTGTCTCTCATATCATCTAAAATATTTTAATAGGATATAGTGGAGATAATGCTATGGAGTATGAACCCCACCTCGTTATCCAGTAGTATACAACAAAGCGAAATGGTAACGTGCTTGTAAACACCATCTTCGAAACACAGATCATGCCTACTTTGCACTCGTCATATAACGGATGCTAAAATGGTATAAAGGTTTGTTTCTGAGGATGGATAAACACTTTATATAACTACTTACTATGTATGGCATGTATTTACTGCCTATTTTTTTTTATCAGCTACTGCAATCAACACCTTACAATAATTAATATATTAATAATGTCTATCCAATAGAACGCGCGTGGAATAATATAGTTGCACCATTACACACAGTTTGTTATGTTTAAATAATTATACAACTTTGGTTTAGTTTCAGTGGATATATTGTAAATAGGCCAGAAGCAGAATTCATCTTGGCCAGGAGACAATCAACCCGGATTTTTCTGACGAATATGTCGTTGACCTTTGTGTTCACGTGGTTTTTGACAAGATTTTAGAATAATGATCTTTGGTTCTATCTATTTCAGTCATCAGGTAGGCATGCTCGTTGAAAAAGCTACCAGCAATGGGTTAGCAATTCAAAATTTGGATCGGAAATATATATTTGCAACCCAGTTTAATTGTAGTACGAGTATAGTGCCGGCAATACCTTATCCGGAATGATGGAATTTCTACGGAGAGAATCCTGAAGTCAGGTTTGAAATTGTTTTCTTTTGTTTTCGCATTCTCGCATTATCTCGCATTATGGATTGGATCAAGCCATGTCCACGAATGAACGGAAATTAACAATCACCAAGCATATATTATTACTGTACGTTGGTTAGCGTTAAAACATGTCATTTAGTAAAATGTCCAAATGAACTGATTATTGAGATGCTCAGGTGATTTTTATGATGTTCCGCGTCATCATTGATGTAGCTTATCCCAAGTGGAACTGTACGTTATTTGGTGCATGTTGTTAGTGTCAATAAAGAGGTAGTATGTAATGCTAAAGTAATGATATGACCTGAACAAGACTTGAATATGAACAGATTAATTTGTATTGGCTTCACTGAGTACAACATGCACCACGACTTACAGATTCACTGTGATCGTCGCATTACAACATTGACGACGACACTGACGCATTGGCCATTGCTAGTGAAACTGTCTCGCATTGCGTGAAACCCTCTGGCACTGCCAATGTCGCATTGTCGTAAAATCTCCCCACGTAACCTCACCGGAAATGAACACTCCGTCTTTAAGGTACCCACTGGCTGTGGGAGGTTACGAACATGGTAGTGAATGGCCGGGCCGAATACAGCAAGGACAGAAACGACGTCGGCATGCTGGACTTCATCCACAGCGAGAATATCGACAACCTTTCATCACCCAGAATCCTCAACACACACTTCCGCCCGCGCCACCTTCCGGCGCAGATCCTTGACAAGAAGCCCAAGGTCATCCTGGTGGTGCGTGACCCCAAGGACATCGCCGTGTCCTACTACAACATGGTGACTGGCAAGAAAACTTCTTCCAACAAAAGTGTCGACAAGTTGAAGCCTGGCGAGGACTACCAGGGCAAATGGAAACACTTCTTGGACATGTTTCTGGATGGCAAAGGTGACTCATGACTGATCCTAACAAACATTAACTTAAATCCATAAATACGTATACTTATTACTAGTTTGTCTATGAATTCACGTTTCTGCCATGCTCTACCTACAGCGGTTGACTACTCATGGCTCTTCTACTTATGGCTATTACTGGGCACTGTAAATGTCGCATTGTAGCAATAATGTCGTCTGGCTCTTCCCTGTTGGAATATGGAAGAGCCTGGAGTAGTCAACTGCTGTAGGCAGAACATGCGTTTCGGCATACTTAGGTATTTACTGGACGACGGTCGCTATGCCTGTGTATCCAGTATATCAGTCTATTTAGTATGCATTAATTCCCTGTCTATATCAGTCTACGATTGTGTCACACTATATAATGTATTACTTATCCGATTGTGTGTCATTTCCACCCCTCCAGTTCCTTACGGTTCGTGGTTCGAATATATCGAAGAGTGGGACAGAATTATGAGTCAGAATCTCGATCTGCCTGTACATATCGTCAGATTTGAGGACATGAAAAAGGTAAGAAGCATTATGATTGTAATTACGTAGTTATGCTTGATAGACTTTATTAAGCATACAAGCACAGACAATTGACCTACTTACTAGTCACACGCATCCTTACTTTATCATACACGTAACGGTGGAAATAGTGGTGGTGGTGGTTGTGGGGGTGGGTTGGAGGTTCGGTTGGAAATAAACACAATCATTCTATCACAGATGGTTGACCTATATAATGGACGAACGAATTTCTATCTGAGACGACTTACGTTTAATTTGTCCATAAAATAGGTTGTTATATACTGATGTACTGATTCCCTAACACTCGATCAGTAGCTAGCTTTACTTCATTGAACATCTTCCCGTCATTAAAACCTCTAGAACCAAGACTTTCGGGGATCAGACCTTTCAGATATCAGAATATCCTTTCACGAAGCTCTCTTTGCCTATATAGCTAATGCACTGCTAAGATAGCGTTATGGTCAATTAGTGGATATGAGAGCTTTGTGAAAGGATACCCTGGCCCATAATGGATTAGTCTTGCCATCTCATCTGCCATCCACTCAACATTTCAGTGCATTTAAAATACATCCTTATGGTACATGTAGTTATCAGAGACCCAATGCTATGGCCGGATACCGGCGCTTTCCTTTACGAACTATAGTAATTATTAGAGACTGGAAGAAATCCAATGCTCCAAGCGCTATGCCTGTATAATTCAATTGGTTCGATTACATTTAAGGTACATCAATACAATGCTCTGATATGGACATCTCCACTTATCCACCCTTCAATGCTTGATTTATATCTGGTTCCAGGATGCCACAGAACAGGTGAGGAGGCTAGCTACGTTTCTGGGGTCCAACATCGGACATCAGACATGCGAGGAGATCGCTGATGCCTGTAGTTTCAACAATCTGAAGAAAGCATGCCACGGATCTAAGGATAAGCTGTGTGCCATCAGCTGGAAAGCCGGCGGAGGACTGTTCAGGAAAGGTGCGTCAGTGGCACGGCGTTGTTTATTCATGAGATAATGGGTACCCAGTAGGATGCCTTTTTAATGCTAACCTTGTAGTGCTTGGAACTTGGGTTGTACGGTCTAGGATAGAGGAAACGTCAGTGCAATAACCCATTGACTGTGTAGATAGGAGCAAGCCTTCAATCATGGGTTTGGCACATTGGGATTTTACACATAATTATTATTATTAACATTATTGTTGTTATTATGATTATTATTATTATTATTATTTTAAAATTTCATTATTTATTTATTTTACATACATGTATACTAATTAATTAATTTATATTTATTTATATAATAATTTATTTATTATTATTATTATTAATATTAATATTGTTATTATTATTAGTGTTGTTATTATATTACCATACTTATTATTAATTAATTTAATTCATTATTATTATTATTATTATTATTATTTGTCCTAGTTTGATTTTTGACCATGTTCTATTAAGGGTAAAATTACATCCACTGTAGCTCTAGTTAATGTTAAATACAGTTTCTGCTCGCATAAATATGGCTTGAACAAATTACTGACCTTTCATTGTCATTACTATTAATGATATCATAATACTACAACTCGTCTTGCTTAATTTGGCCCGCCATTCAAACTGCAATGTACAATTGTCATAGACTAAATATTCGTGTATACGCTGCAACATGACATGTCGTTGTTCAGTGTATATTTTTATGGTTTGTTTTGTAATGTGTGAAATAGCAACAGTGCCAACAAGATTATGAATACCGCTATTATCGCCATGATCATACCGAAAGTGACATAACAATCAGAAATAAAATCAGAATTAAATTCTACATAACTGATGTAATTTCCTAATCTATTTCACAATTTGTAATTTTCAGGCAAAGTTGGCGAATGGAAGGATTATTTCACCGTCACGGAAAATGAAAATTTCGACCGTATTTACGCCAAGAAGCTCTCCAGCTTAACCTACCTGAACAGATACCAAATGTAGATAGTGTGTAATATATGCATATTCATATATCACGTCACGTCCAGCCATGCCCATGTCATATCAAAATATACATAGCTATCGTCATCAATACACGTCCAAATCACCCAAATTGGCGGAATACAGCTACAAGTAAAAGTGTGTTGAAAGTTTAGTTTCGTGTATTCCTTGTTTAAGACAAACCATTACTTCAACCAGTTGGAGAATAGGACCCAGTTGCACAAAACAGTTTTAGCTACAATTGATTGTAAGTATAATGTTAGGGGCCTGATACAAACCAGGGTGTCGTTTCACAAACCTCTCCTATCTACTACGAGATCATAGCGCTCGTAGGAATGTCTAATACATGGGATCGTGCACGTACGAGAGCGCTATGGTCTCTTAGTGGATAAGAGAGCTGAATGAAACGATACCCAGGTGGGGGACAATTCTCGAAACGTTCTTACAATCGAACGACAATCTTAAGGATACCTTGTTAGAAGATCGTAAGAACGTTTCGAGAATAGCAGATTCTCGAGTATTTTTATTTATATTATTTTTATTTTTATTTAAACAGAAAAAAATAGAAAAGATTCTCAAGTATTGTTGGAACAAAAGTGTTGCATGCAATGGACTTACACTTGTAGTGGGTCTCTAACATTAGCCTTACAACTATCAATTGTAGCAACGTGTGGCACTATGCATATATGTAAATACGTTAATGAAGCTAGAATTAAAAGGTTCCACACTCGTGAATGCTGTGAATGTTTCGTGTTGTTGTTCGTTTTTATATGTTGTGAATAAAGTATAATTTTCAAACAATGCCCGCTCTTTCATCCCTGTTGTTTATTCATGGATTATAATGGACATTATTATCTATGGTTTATTATGTCCATTTACACTTCACTTCGCTGATTATCCTCACTCTACGAAAATACAGGGTCCAGTTGCACGACTCTCTTGTAGTCTAAATAGCTGTAGGGACTTACAACACTGCCGTAATAATAGTTGCAACACTGTCTTATTTCGATAGCTTACAAGAGCTTCGTTCAACTCAATTCTAATTGTGGGACCTACAACTGTTGAGGCGCTACAACAGTGTCGTGCAACTCCACCAATATTGGGGATAGTGTGTAATGTCAGATTACCGCAATTCTGATTTCCTAGATAGTATTTATTTTTTATTTGTAATGGGGTTTATAGTCGCATGCTAGAATCTTTCATTAATTAACATCACGACTTGTCAGTTTAGGGCAGGAGGAAACCCACAATATCCGTAGCACCGGCTGGTGCTGACAGACCAATGATGATAACTGTAGTGCCACTCTACAGACAGTGCATCCTATCAATATCGCGTCAGAAATGTAACTTCTGCGAAATTGATGCTGGGCAGGATTTGAACTCAATATTCCAAGTGAACCAGCACTATAAAAACTGGTGGAAATCCAGACTAGTACAAGCAGTATATACGAATGCAAGCCATGATATGAGTGAAAATAAATCTTGAAAGTGGTTTTAAACCCCAAATTGTGTTTCGGTGTGTCGCCTTGATCAAGATGGTGTCATCTTGGATAACTCATTTGAAATTGGTCCTCAAAGTCTGTGGTACCTGGCTTATTTTTTTTTTTTTAAATTTTATTTTTTTATATAGGGGTTTAAAGCTGCTTTCAAGATTCTTTCACTTGAATAACAAGGCTCGTCAGATTTGGGCCCACAACATCCATATAGCACTACATGTTGCAGTTTAACTTGCAAGCACCTGCTGATATGATATAGACAGACCAAGGATAACAGCACATCCTATCATGACCGCATCACAAAGATTTACCATTTACGAGCATTGATGCCATAGTTACGGGGCAGGATTTAAAATCCAACCACTGTGCTACCACCCGCCCACACTCATCTTGTTAATATCACTGTGTTAGTCATGAGCAAGATGCAATGTATAGGATAGATGTCTGACCAGTATTGCTTTTCAACTTATTAAATAAACCTGGTATACTCACATTAAGGCCAGACACTCTAGACAGGTGACAGACACACTGCATTGAACATCGTCTGGGCTGCAATAAAGAAATCATAGAAGCAAAATTGTATAACAACCAGCGTATTACTATCCAACCCTTTAGTAGCTGTAATACTTATAATTATCTTCATTTATTACTGACAGTGACGCTAACTGTATCGACATGGAAATGAAACTTACATGTCACAACTTGACTGTAATTTTGTAAAAGAAAGTGGAAAGATGCATGTTCTATATTTGCATGCATCTTCACAGGCGCAAGTATGCCAACCTTATATTATAGCGCAGGAGGGAATGTACAGTTGAGGTGCGTTCAACTTCCACTACTTTTAGCTACATAGCCTACTGAAGCCATTCAGCCAGCAATACGTATGCTATATACAAACTATTTTTGCTATGGGTCTGTACTGCATATTACTTGTAGGAAGCGATACACACAAAGCTGTTCAACGAACTACTATAGTAACAAAAGTAGTGTAGCAAATGTAGTAAATGTACCACAGTTTCAACGCACCCCTGGGGCCGAGATTTGGAACACTTTATGAGTACGATTTCATGCTCAAGCTCAAATTTTATATGGGGTTTATGAACAAAGCTCTGAATTGAGCATGAAATCGCACTCAAGAAAATTTCGTAATCTCGGGACCTGATGTATGTGAAATTACCGAATGGTACAGTCGAAAATACATGATTAATATTAACATATTTAAAGAAAAAAAGCACAGCTATAATCAATTGATGGAACGATTTCTGTCCGCACCCCAACCCCCTATATTGCATGTTTTCTCCTCCCATCTTTCACATTGAGAATACATTCCGTCTTCAAATTTCGTCTTTTTCAGAAATGAATTTTTTTTTTGCCGTGATTCCAACCGGGAATCAAACTCGCGCCAACCTGCACATGGGCGACAAGTTACAAGTGCCCCAGTGCCTTAGCCGACTACGCTACCGGGGAACACATTAAAACTAGCAACCCTGTAAGGAGCTTGTTACTATTTACGGAATGAGTGATATAACAGCACATCATTCTGAAGCATTGTATAATATTATTAAACTGTATTCGGCCAATTGCTGAAGATCGGATTTTACCGACACTTCAACAGCAGTGCTTCAGGGGATCACAATTTTCTTTGCTGTTTAATAAATGTGTTCAAAATACCTAGACTATTCCTAAGATAGTATAGTGGGGACCAAAGTGATAAAAAACATCTAGTGCTGTAACAGTAACACGTACATCGATATATTATATGTGAAGTCACAACATCAATCGATAATCCTCGCACAGTTCCGTTGGTTGGCTGATGTCATGTGAATGATAATACCATCATCCATGTGACTTCCGGCTTCCATATTAGATTTATCTCTGCAGACACGTGAGTTCGAGTTGTGCATGTATTTTGCAATGTTGATAAATTCATTATCCTTACAAAATTGAGTTATTCTAATGTTGCGGATATCGCTGCATATGATAAAAGAACACACGCATGCATAGAATGAAAGAAAAGGGAGGGGGTTGCGGGCGGAAATTATACCTAATTGTACAATATTAACGTTTAACAATATGCTTGGTAATTTTAAAGATAGAAATGTTTTCAGTGATAGTGATCGAAAATAGGACAATAAATAATATTTGAAATATAATGTTCACGTTTTCACGCAAAAAGAGTGTTGCCAGGGATAGTTGAGCTTGCAGCTTGAAGCTAGCAGATACACATATTAAAATGCATTAGTAATATGTTTATTAAATACCTTGAGTAATCGTAGTGTTCGAAAACAACTCATGATTCTTTCGCTGTGTCAAGTTGTAAAACGAAAGCACCTTGCAGTATGATAATAGTTTCCTAACACCAATATAACTTACAATGTTTTCAAGATATATAATTCAAACACTGTATGAACATTATCCAAACAAATACATAGTATCAACTTAAGTGACTATTGTTGTAATTTGCTTAGCTAGTATTTATTACACTGAGACCACATCTTCGAATTAAATAAAAATAAAATATAATTTGCTTTGTCTCTTGACCAATCAGCGTATCAGGTTTGACCACACCTCCACGTTTAGACGCCATGACGATGGTCAACTTTTGTTTATCGGTGTAGAAATACTAATTACCAGCTGTTTACAACGATTGAAGATTTGTAGTTGGTTTATTCTAGAATCTGTGGTTAATGATTTCCTGCATCGGCGACATGACAACATATTTTAAGTGACAGGAATGGTTTAGTACGTACATAGGATTTCAACTTTCAGTTTCACTCAATCAGTATCACTCAGCTCGGATAGAGTAACATTGTTATTCTAAAATGTATTTAATGTAAAGACTAAAGTGTACTAGCTGCGTGTAGACTGCTCTAAATATCTGCTCTTGTCCAAATTCTATCAGAGACCAGATACAGATGATTTCTGGTTGTATAGAGGGAATATCAAAACTTTGACATGGAAGAAGAGATAGATATGGCAAGTGCACAAGAAAAGCCTGGATCTACTGTTGTTTATAAGTTAAGGGATATAAACAGGGATCTAATTGACGCATGGAGTGTGACTTTTGCAAAGCACCAAGACAATGTCCAGGTAAATATGTGAAAATCTAGCACCTGTACAGGTATTTTTCTAATTGGAGCTAGATAAATCTATTAATTTGCACCTTATTTCAGTTATATTTATATACTTTCATAATTCATATTTAAGAGATTAAGAACAATCTAGTTTTATAATAATGTTGCGTATTTTCAAGGTATTTTAGCAAAGAAAATTAACAGGTATATCATTATTGAATGTTTTAAAGTATACATTTATTAGAATTATGTAAATAATTTAATGCTCATGAAGTTGATAACTTGATATTATTATTTTAATTTTTCTCCAGATATCCCATGGTGATATTTTCACCAAGGCCCCTGCTGCTGATGCACTGGTAAGCAGAACATGCCCATCTTGTGCCTTTCACGATCAACTTGAATGGAAACCATGTGTATCTCAGTGAGTTGAGAAGGTTGAATGAGTGCAAACTGACATATTTATTAGGGTACCATTAGTACATGTCGGTATATTGAGCAGCAAAATTCTTAGATGCATTAATATTACCGGTTGTAAGTGCTTTATGAAAATTATAATTATGGGTGGTTGTATATGTATATGGATTAGTGGCTAACTAGCTCCACCAACC
>JAUTBQ010185804.1:0-10666 GCA_032361185.1 Lepetodrilus ovalis | reverse complement strand
AATCAAACGCAAATAGTCTCAGACTGAAATTCGTTTGGTCATTATCTAGGTCTATCAACCGTGATTGTATGCCTTTAAACATGAGTCAGGAAATATTGGTATTCTGTATACGTTGGTTATTAATCTGTAACGGTAATTTGGAATCGTAGTGCAAAATGTTATATCAATGCTGGTTTGATTTAATACTAACGACACCACAATAGTGAAAACCTAAAGCATGCAACACAAATGCCATCGGGATATCTAATACTTGCGTGAACTATATATCTTTTATAATTTATTATTTTGCATACAACGATATTATATTGATATGAATACTTGCAGTACATGTCGAATTAAAAAATAAAGACGTCTATAATCATCTCACGGGTAACATTATAATGCAAACTATTTGTTCTTCTCATGTATACGTGTATGCATAGATCCATGTCTAATTAACCCTTTATAGGGCATATCAGAATCTACAGCAATAAGACGGTTAACATAATGCTATTGGCTTGAAATGCATGATATCAATTAATTTATCTACCCTTATTTACTACCGTTATACACTAGCTAGTACAATAGACATAACATAAAGAAATACCATCGGCATCCCCCGAGAAAGGCCATGTGGCTGAACTACAAGGAAACAAGAGATATACCAATGATAAACTGAATATATTAATTTATTAGTAAATAAATCCAAACAAACCAATAAAGATTAATTTTAATAAGCACACAAATTCGGTATAATGCGTGTTTATGCAATGAAGGATGTATGATGTTATGTCACACCTATTGATATATTCTTCCTGTAGGTCATAGGACCTGTCATCGTACACACTCTGAAGCCTGTATTCAAACCTCCGATATCCGTCACTCTACACCAAGACACGCTGGTGGCCCGATGGGCCGACACCACGTTTACAGATGCAGAGCCAGATTACATACACATCAGCATTGGAATTGGTATTGCGATCCATTATTATTCACACTGTACTATTTATATGATTCAGTTCGAATAGCATAGAGCATACGTTTGGTAAATTGACAAAAAGAATAAAATGGTAATTAATTTATAAATGACGGTAGCGTCTTGTCTTTTGATTAACGTAATGGAAGTTATTTGTTTCTCGTTTCTTCGAATTTGATGTCCGTGAACCAGCTTCATGGCACAATGGATGTTAATGACTCAAACTCTCATTTCTTATTAATTACCCATGTCGATATGACATAAATATGTATAATAAACTATAATAGTTTATTTAAAACTATTGAATGGAATAGTGAAGTCTCTTGCAGGAGCATAAGTGTCATTGACCAATCAAATATCTGGATTAAATTCTAAGTAATGACTAACGATTCTTCAGTTTGTAGATGTAAATATTATTATGATTTGTTTTGTTCAGCTTATCAAATCTGAGACATTTGTTTACATACAATAAATATTGTACATAGTTATTACCACACAAAATATACAAATCATGACATGAGTAAAAGCATCTTGAAAGCGGTTATAAACCTAAGTTCAACCAACCAACATAATTATCGTCAGACAAATCCTACAAGAAATGAAACAGACATTAAAGCGGTTCTACACCTCAATTCAACCACAATTATTATTATTGTGACCATAGGGACATCAAAGGGTAAAACCGATGTAGTTCCATTCCGGAGCTCCTTCAAGAATGGAGACTGCGCACTACCTCACTGCGCATCCGTGGATACAACTGCTATCCCGTGGGGTCTGCACCACAGACACACCTACTACGTAGCGGTCAAGGCCACCAATGTAATCGGACGCTGGACGGTAGGCGTGTCCCAGCCATATGTCCATGACGTCAGACTTCCGTCTCCTGGTTTAGTGATGGAGGTCAGCCCACGAGAAGAAGAAGAGCTATTTGATACCAACGTAAGAGTTTCGTCGTTGACCATTGCCTAGGAGGTTTGTCAATAATGGTGTAGATAACACAAAGAAAAGAAGGGATATGCCAGTAGAATAATATGGAAACTTTATGAAGCTATACCTGGTTAGTCAATAGAGAGAAAAAATAATGCATTTTGTATTTTAATAGCAATGGCACACTAAATTTTAATTACACCGTATCCTTATACCCACCGCACACAGGCGATTCTCCGTCGGCCGACCCGGCCTCGAGATTACGAAACGTTCTTGAGTACGATTTTATGCTCAGCTCAAAGTTTTGTTCATAAATCCCCATATGAAATTTGAGCTTCAGAAAGTTTCGCAATCTCGGCCCCGATCGCACAATATCTAGCATTGATATTTTGAGACAGTCGTCGGCTACGGAAAATCGGCTCTCGATCAAATCTCCCGTGGGCGGTGCCTGGCGACTGCGATTCGATCAGTTTTGTAATATCAGCCAATCATCCGTAGTGCTATCCTCACGTGACTTATTGAACAATGGAAACTGAATGGACCGTGCAGTTCCCTGGTATACTATTTCCCTTTTCCGCCGCAGTAATACCGAAATTAAATCCATTGTTATCAAACATAATTATTACACATATCTGGCATAATTCGAAACCATACAGACTGAGATTAAAGCACCATGCATACATCCAAGTAGTATAACATAGGCGGAGGAAACGGCATGCAATGCAATATTCGGAGATAACAGAAACATGTCGCTGTTCTAAATTGATGTCTCCAAACTCGTTACGTTTGGTAATTTAGTTGAGAATATGACCATCGAGTGGCATAGTCCAGAAATCCAGACGTCTATCGCTCCATACGCATTACGCTATATTGCGGATAGCAGAAGCATTATGGAGACGAAGATACTTTGTCTACGAGTGGCACTAACTATAGTTATGTAATTTGTTTTAACACCATTGGCTATGCATTCACGTAACGTTTCCTACAGTAGCGGAAACCAGGATCTTTGATATATATTTTTAACAAACATCACATGTATTCACATTTGAAATAATCCAGATATTCACGAACCACGTGATAATTAAAAATAGAGTGTTCAATCGTACAATAGATATAGGTTACTTCATCATGCAGGATCCTAATGCTCAATGCCAACCATTCCAATGATGATTTGCATTGGTAATTCCATACAGTATTTCTTGTAGTGTAATATACTATTAGCTACCAATGTAATTCGCTTCCTCCTGAAGTCTATGTATGCTAATTTAGGAACTACTTTATTAACTCGTTATCCAGCATCCATTTGTCAGAATTGTAATATCGTGTGAGTACCGTCAAGAAATAGTTCCAAGTGTTGGCGAGGGTGCCCTCTATCGCTATAAGAAAAGACCACTCTTTATAAATTGACTTGAATAATATGGAGTAAATGGCCTAAAACCGACTTTAATCTAACAATTAATTCGAATTTACAGGAAATTGCGCTAAGCCTCAATAGCATATGGCCGCTTCTTTTCCTACTGATTTGAAAGGTGAACATATCAATCGTTCCATGTTTTACACGCACATTCCAGGACATAGAAGACACAGACTACCAGATGTCCAAGACACAGATCCAGGCTAGATGGTACGGGTTTGATGATGGTCTTCCCGGCGTAACGTACGAAGTCTGCCTAGGGTCTTCTCCCCAAGGACAGCAGATCAGGACGTACGAGGACGCCGGAACACAAACGTCCTTCACCTTCAATAACCTCACTCTAACAAGCAGTCAGGTACAGTATTATGCGCAAGTATTCGACAGTATTCATGGCAGTATTCATGGCAGTATTCATGGCAGTATTCATATGTCACCAGTATGTCAGCAGTGTGGATGTCGGCATGGTGGCCGTAGTAATATAGAAACTGTATAGTTTACATGTACATAGACATGTATTTTATTTCTATTTATGCTATATTATCAGACGTTAACCTTCCTGTTTGCTATTATACGTTAATCAATATTTTCAGACGCCAACCTATTTTATTTCAGAAATACTACGTAACAGTGATGGCCAAGAACGGCGCGGGTACAACTGTCCGCTCGTCAGATGGCGTTACCGTAATTGAACACAACGCTACGGTCACCGGAGTGACGGTGTTTGACGGTGACGTCTGCGACGACGTACGTTGACTTTACTGTAGCATACACAGATAACTACTATACCGTTTGAAGGCCGTTTGAGAGGCCATAGATAGCGGCCATCATCATCTAGTTAATTCACCAAGCGTAATTTCGCAGTTGATATTGAAATAGGTTGTTATCCTTTGGTAAATATAAATTTACTTTCTTAATTTAAGCACCTCACATGTACCCAGTGTTGGGTTGATATGAAATAATTATTAACATATGGGCATACCCTCGTTTTCTCTGGTATGCATTGTAGAACAGATTGTGTAATACTTTCAGAAGAAAGACCCAACGTGTCTTGATGACGTCGACTATCAAGTATCACCTACGTACTATGCAGCGCATTGGAAAGTGTCCCAGGGCGTTGGGACGTTGTTTCCAGATGTGCACGTCGGCATCGAGAGGAAGCGCCCGTCGTTAGGTGATGACGTCATTTAAGTTGTGTTTGTGCTACCGGCTACCGAGATTTCGAAACCTTTTTGTTAGTACGATTTCATGCTCAACTCAGTTTTGTTCACAAATATATAATTTTTAGTTTTAAGGCATAATATCACAGACATTTATGGTTGTTTTGGACTAGTTCTTAGCCACAACTGTAAATTACATTCACTTGACATACCTAAAATCATGTTTGTATTTCCAAAGTCCTTTCCATCGCTGTATGGTAGACAACATGCCACTTCAATCCCACGATAATGTGAATCGAATGGTTTGTTTTACTAGCGGGCGTCAATCTGTAGGCCCCCACTTTCGTTGTCCTCATTATATGCATACAAAGGGGCATAACTGGTCTACGTTTGCATGGAATTCAAAGTGTTAGGACACGATTTCTTAGAATTCCTTCATAAATCAGCTAATGCATCGAAGACAAGATAATTAGTAGTCCGTCGTACTAATTATTATAAAATATGAAATTTATTATAAATATTAAGTGTTGGGGAATAAGTATACCAGTAAATAACAACCTTTGGGTGTTCTAATCACACGTAAATAGTCTCAGACAGAAATTCGTTTGGCCATTATCTAGGCCAACCAGTCGTGATAGTATGCATTTAATATAAAATCGTACTCAAAACCTTTCGTAATCTCGGGGCCCGACGTGCCATATTTGATTACATTATAAGATATCACAGATGTGTGTATTACATACATGAGAGAACAATGAACAAGACCGCAAAAAAAGGTTAGGTGTCCTGTTCCACACACACACACGCGCGCGTACGCACACTCATACATACAGACACCACACACACACACACACACGTACACCCCCCACACACACTCATGCACGCACGCACTCACACTCACACTCTCACACACACACACACACACACACACGCACACGCACCTCCACACACGCACTTCTATCAGAAATACAATTTCAAGATACTGACGTGCTAATCCCAACTCAACTTTCATGTCATTATCAGAAGCTTTATGGAGCCCGGCCAGAGACTACGAGAACATAGGGTCAGGGGGCCACGTCGCGTTCGGAGGGGTGTCCTTGGAAGCAGGAAGCACGTACAGAGCGGCAGTCAGGTTCTGCGCGGGTAAAGTCTGTTCCCGGCCAGTGTTTAGTGATGGAGTCGTCATCATGCCAAATCCTCCAGTTTCAAAAGGACTTAACATCACCTACACGGAAATCGGATCCAAGTCAGAGGTATGTAAATCGGGTCCAATTCATAGGTATTTAAACCGGATCCAAGTTACGGGTATTTAAATCGGATCCAAGTTACAGGTATTTAAATAGGATCCAAGTTACAGGTATTTACATCGGATCCAAGTCACAGGCATTTTAATCGGATCCAATTCACAGATAATTAAATCAGATCCAAGTGACATTTACTAATTGACATCGCAGATATTTTAATCGATTTGTTTTCCACATTCTTTCAATTAGCTTGTGACAGAAAAGAATATGAAATGGACATTAAGAAAACACCACGAGACAAATCTCAGCCTCACAGATAACAAATCCATCATTCACCAATAGCCATTGATATTTATAACGACTCGTTCAGGTCACATTACAATCACATTTCACACATACTACTGAGCGCCATTTAAAAAAACAAGCAAGCAATCCGATGGTGGGGATTTCTTTTCAGATTAAAATTGAACTGGGTCGTTTTCACGATGCTGACGTTGTTGACGAAGAAGGGTCGTATGACGTGATGGAAAAGTACGACTGGGCGTTGACAGACAACGCTCACAGCAGCAGCACGGTTATACACTGGACACCTGTAACTGACGTTGTCTCAGAGGGGAAACAGGTAATCTTAATTATTTGGGATTTTTTTTTTGTAATGGGGTTTATAGTCGCTTTCAAGAATCTTTCACTAACATGACGACTAGTCAGTTTAGGGCAGGAGGAAACCCACAACATCTGTAGCGCTGAATGTTGCAGTAAACCTGCGAGTACCGGCTGGTACTGACAGACCAAGGATGATAACTGTAGTGCCACTCTACAGACAGTGCATCCTATCAATATCGCGTCAGAAATGTAACTTCTACGAACATTGAAGCCGGGCTCCCGGGGGGCGGGATTTGAACTCAGTACCTTTCGCTCTGAAGTCAAATGTTCTATCACTGTGCTACATCCCGCCCCAAGTGTTTATGGTCTTACAGTAGATATGAGAGCTTTTGACAAATGATACCCTGTGCATCAAGGGGTAAAAACAAAACACAACCAGGTAGTTGACACTAATCCACACTCAAGATATCTCCATTTACAACCTAGACATTTTCTGCTCTTGCCTATCGTTGCTTTTTTACCTCTTCAGTGTTTTACTATGACAGATGTAAGCATACTTTTAATTTTCAGTAGATGTCTGAAGAAAGCTTAAAGTGTGTTCTTGAAATTTCTGTCATGACAAAACAGGAAACCTCAAACTCGAACCATCATTACAATATGAAACTCGCAGAACCTTCTGCAATGTTTACATTTCGGTTTCCTGATGACTGGAAACCTGAAACTCATGGATATGTGCAACGTACATCTTCGTCTGCCCATGGTTCTAGCATAGGCATGAAATATATACAGGTACATCAGTTGACAAAGATATTATGTTGGTACATTGTACATTGTATGACAACCAAGATGCTGGCATGAGGTAATGATAGATACAGCAGGAACTGATTCTAAAAAATAGGTTCTATCCAATACGGTACATGGCATACCTAGATCTTTTACCTACACAGTAACCACATTTTTTTTCAGTAGAAATAATATTACAAATTATTCATCAATATGTACGTTGCTGTAAAAGAAAAGATCACTCTTTCAAAATGAAGATTATTACAACATATTTCTAAATAATATTGATTCTTTTTTATTCAATGAAATCTACAATTTTAATTATGCTAGTCATAGTGAAATATCCTAACTGGCACAGATGGAATTAAAAAAAGTAACTTCACCAGTCAATATGCCAAATAACACTGGTTTTATCCCATCTGAAAACATTAGCATGAACAGGCAGGGAATTGTTTGTAGACAGTTGCTACATGGACATACTGAGCAATAGCATGTCTTTATCATTGTGGAAAATACTATATTGTACGAGACACCAATGCTGCATTATCATAATCCCAATTTAGTAATGCAGCACCATGGCAAACACACTGATTTATATTAGCGCAAGGACCTAGGTCATTGATCGGTGTGTTACCTATAACTTCAGTCAAATGGTTATTGTAGATGACCGATCACCCAGGATCATATTTTAATAACTGCAGTGCCCCCTCGATATAATGCTGAAGTTGGCATCCATGACATACCCCCCACCTTATAGTACCCATCTTATATGATATTACATAGAAATAATGAAACTGAAAATGGGATCCACGTCTGACCCCACGTTACATCCGAATCCACTGTGCATCGGAGCGTGTTATATTGAGGGGGCACTGTACACACATATATTTATCCTTCTTGCTAGATTAGGCATAGGCACTGCTCTTTTGGGCATCTACGGTTGCTTCCTGCATGGAGAGGGTTAAATCAGAGTTAACCAGATGTTACTCTGGTGGAAGCAATGACAGTATAAATTCAACAATGTTCAGATTCAGTGTATTACTTATGTGCCTGTATTGAATTGTTGCCACTTCAATGAAACCCACACGTCTAGATCACTTTATACCTACAGTTGTTAGAATTTTAGTACTTTCATTTGTCTAACACATTAGACAGCTGTAAAAGGGACAGGACTACAGACAGAGGATGCATGTAGATGATATAAATATCAGAAATACAATACAGTATTACAATATGAAAACAGCATATATAATATTGCCATGTATTTCTATATTTGTTTAACTGAAAATTACTTCATTCTGAATGCACATTCTCACTAATATTGATATCATGATACATAAAAATACTGATATCATGTTGATACATTAAACATGTGACATTTCATACCATGGTAACCAAAGAATAAACAAACCACTTAAACTTTTAAATAAAGACATATATTTTGTTTCAACAACCCAGTAACATTCCAAACAGATAACCACAATAAATACCAGGTCAAAATACCAATATATGTGTATTAAGATCCTGACACCATTTAATAGAAGACTGGCCTGAAGATTATTAAATCATTTTGAGTGTAAACTCATGCTCAAGGTTTTGTTCACAAATCACCATATAAAATTAGAGCTTGAACTTGAATTCATACTCAGTAAGTTTCGTAATCTTTGGGCTGAACATTTGCTTCTAAAGAAGTAAGAAAATTTACCGGCAATGAGAGGTAGAACTATAAACGCATATTTCTACAGCTTGTTTGCATCTGTTTGATCTGACACTTTATGTCTATTTCTATATCCATGTGACTTCAGTCTCGAAAACTTCAAAGCTGTTCAGTATACATATTCATAGATCAGAGCCAGAAAATCCAGCTTTAGTTTCGGAAAAGTCTGCTATAAGAGCATAATCACACTATGTATTGTTTTTATGGACTATTGTAAAGAACCTTAGAAAGAGTTACACGTTTATATCTAACTTATCTATTTATATACACACATACAATACTGTTCTTAGATTTCTGATGTTTCTTACCGTATCCATATTTTACAATAAATGAATAACATAAAGTGTGAGAATTTCCTATCTGTAAATCATAAAATGTTAACAAGCATAAAACTTTAACAAATTTAATGAGTTGCGCTTAGACGTTAACATTTAATTCTTTAATACATGTATTTTTATAAAGTGTTCTCCATAGATGTAGACATATGGATAAGCTTGTTAACATTTTATGACGCTAATAAGTTGATAATCCACCGGACTCTAAAATATAATGATGCTAACATTTTATAATTTACAGTACCGGGTATATTATTAATAGATCAAAAGTTAATGATCAAGCCATGATGAACTTTATCAGTCAACAGTTCTCAAATTTATTTACTAAATAAAATACAGGTTAAAAATTCAAATCTATGTATTTCTCTGTGACAGATTCATATGAGTGAATTTGATGTATAACACAACAAATCTTGACCTAACAGAGTATAAACATTAAGAAAAAAGTTTTGACTTCCTTATGGAAATAATTCACAGATCAACTTAACTGCAATACAACTCCTCAATGGTATGGATTTATGGCATATGGATATGTCTATTCAATATCACTGAGTCACACATGGACGAGAAAGAAAATCCTCAACACGTTTGAATTTAATGGTTTTATGCCCGAGTGCTTCAGCAATCATTATGAAACCATTTCGAGACGTCAAGTGTAAGAACTGTCAGCAGAATAGGTGCATAAACTCGAGTTTTATGCACGAGCGATGTTTTTCAAATAACAGGTTTGCATAGGATATTATATTATATTGTACCATAATGTTTAAAATGTCCTTGAATTTGACTGATTGAAATTGATAATTTCATGAGCTGTCGAAGAAACAGAATGCATTTGGATAAAGTATGTTGACAAAGGAAACATGTTTACAAGAAAATACTGCATATAAGCAACCTGTGTCTGGCAAAATCATAAATGTACATTCACGAGCGTTGACAGATAATTAGCACACCAAAAAAATATTCATATTTTTTCCCGAACTGTGGCCAATGAAATTTTAATTCTATTTCTGAAACAGGTTATTATTCACATTAGGTAAGTAGAGCCTTGTTGCTCAGAACTTTAGGGACTCTTTACAAGCATGTAACATTTTTCTTGCTACAATAATTGAGAACATCTTTTGCTAAAGCTATTGTAGCAATAAAGGTGGTTTGTGTATCTAGACTTACACTAGTGGCTGATCCCTAAAATTTGACTTGCAAATCAATTGTAGCTACAATTGTTCTGGGTAACAAGTCCCTGATCGGAACAGAACAGAACCTTTATTTACACTCAGGCCCATCCTCTCACCAAAGAGGTACATGTTATGTTATCACTGCATGGTACCCTTGGCTCACATCTGGGGGAAAACCTGCACAAAACGCCAACCAATGATATCATTTTCCCAATGAAAATGCAGTTAAAATCACCCATTGAAACAGATGTTATCATTGTTCTATGTATAGCTCCTGTAGACTGTCATCCTCGAAAACCCAAGCTATTGTGACTCCACTACTTTCTGTCACATACCCTGGGAGAACTGCCTATTCAGAA
>JAUTBQ010185803.1:0-23884 GCA_032361185.1 Lepetodrilus ovalis | reverse complement strand
CTTTAGAAATACGATAACAAATGAATTTCAAGTTGTCAATATTTCTTTTAATAAAGTGCGTCCAGGAGGACGCGTAGAATATTTGTGCGTCCAAACTTGCATTTTTTGCGTATCTGACGCAGGATTGCGCGTCAGGTAAAACCCTGGGTTACTGTTACTATGACTTTTTTTTAGATTATTTTTCAAATCTTTATATTTTTCTATGAATCTTACCCGGTGTGTCTAAAGAATGCATAACTGTCCTGGATAACTATTTCTCTAATTCTTACACAGGCTAGGAGTTTATTCCTCACTAAGGGTTAAAACAGAACTGATACATCATGATGGTACAGAGTAATATACTCTTCACATAGGCTGGTTTGCACCAATATTAAGTACGAAGCATATCAGTGACTTTTTGAAACAGGGGTCCATGTCGACCAGCAAACAAATCTAAGGCAAGGCCTGATAATCAAAGTCTCATCTCCACGTATAAATTGAATGGTCTATCAAATAAGCATCAGTGCAATCTCTCTGCAAATAGTCGCGGAATGACTAACGTGAAGGGCTAACGTCAAGGACTAACGTGGAGGGCTAACGTGAAGAACAACTCCTGGTGTGGATGAGGAGAAGAACGAATGAAAGCCTTGGACAGGCAAAGTTGTTCCCAAATCAACGATAGCGAAATGGGCATCAGTGAAATTGACGAAGACGGCAATTGTGATCCTATGGACCCTATTACACTTCCCTATCTTCTTTCTGCTGGTCATTTCCCTGTCATCTAAATCCTTTGAGCCGAACAAATTCGGCTGATAAAGCCCCAAAACTAACACAAGGTCTAGGCCTGCATCTGAAGCTGTCACTCATTCGCCAGTTTCTCATTAACTGACGAAGTCTTTTAATACGCTCCCTAATTCTTGCACCTTTCTAGGTAGGGAATTATCACAAAGTTGGCGGGTGCGAAATCAGTCCTATCGCCTGTTCAATCATTGACAGCTCCAAAATGATAATCATCGGATTCCGTATTACAGCCACTTGGCAAATTTAGTCATCCTAAAGTCATGAATGTTAATAGAAAAATATCAACTCCATAAGATGTCTAAAAAGAATCTGGTCCTGACCTTAAGGAGAGAGTTTTTTTTACAATGTTGGAAAACTGTGTGTTGTTATGACATGACTGGCCGACGATTAGGCATCGCCATTGGTTTAGGTATTGGCACGGATTCCAGCCCAAGATTCACTAATGCCACCTTTATGAAGGCAGATATTGAACGCCGATCCTAAGTGACTGAAATTTATAATAAATGGAAGCATGGAACATCTCCGTCTGCCCCGAGTACTCTGCCCATGGCTGCCCCTGTATGGGAATTAATGCCGCAAATCCAGCTAAGCATAGCAGGACATAAAATCAACACTTCTGGCATTTTAAGTGTGATTTTAGAATGTAGATATCATAATGTCATCATTGCTATGCCATTTGCCTTGACAGAGGCGAAAATAAAACAATCTATCATTACCCCTCACTGCTAATAATTTACACCGGTTGCACTACCAGGATAACCATGGAAAAGTTATGGCTACTAAACAGGACTGTAGTTGGGATTATTTCCACATTTAATCAGCAATTGTCTCATCTCGGGCAATTCTTTTACACCATGGCCCTGAGAAAAATCTATTACAGTATAACCTTCTTAATAAATATTCCTAGACTAATTTCTTTTTCAATTTGTCAGGTTCCCATTGACGCCGCTAAAAGATTGAGAAATTAGGAATATCATTTTGGAAATTGATAACAATGTTAATAATGACTACCAGCTGATCGCTGTTCTTTTTGTGTGTGCATTTTTTCTAGACATGAATGTGAATAAAATTGAATGTATAAAAACTTATTTTAGTATTTTCTTTTTTTTAGGATCCTTTAGGGTTGATATTGAATGGGAAATGTCTTACTGAACCTACTGATAGGTGTTGAAATAGAATTTGCATAAATACTTATCAATTATTTTTTTTTAGGCTTCTTTATGGTTGATATTGAATGGTAAATGTCTTGCTGAACCTACTGATAGGTTTTGAAAATATTTTTTTAAGGATTGTTTAGGGTTGAAACTAAATTTGTATAAATACTTATTAAATTAATTATTTTCTTTTAGGATTGTTTAGGGTAGATAATTGAATGGTAAATGTCTTACTGCACCTACTGAGAGGTGTTGAAACTAAATTTGTATAGATACTTATTAAATTAATTATTTTCTTTTAGGATTGTTTAGGCTTGATATTGAATGGAAATGTCTTACTGAACCTACTGATAGGTGTTGAAATAGCCATGCCCTCATGATGTTTGTGGCAACTTTGGGGAAGATTCCTCTTTTCTTTTGCCGTTTTGCTGATCTGCTATCGCCCGTGCCGTCGTCTTCGCAGTCCGTGCCCTCTGCCGACCCAATACTGTTATCCAGACCATCACCTGCAGATGCAAAACAGTGACCATCAGAAATGTATACAAGTACATTATAGCTTGAAAATAGACATGGAATGGTATATAGCAGCAACACGATACAGAACTACAGTGGCTGTGTCAACAGATTGTCCATAGATCATTACTACCCCAGTATCAATGGCAGCTTGTTGTCAAAGCTTGAGAAAGCACAACACAACTTCGGATATATTTTATCAGTACATTTGAAATTAACAATTATGAAAAGAATTATTACTAAGAAAAAATATATTGTAGCCATAGGCTATTATTATTATTATTATTATCATCATTATTATATATAACCAGGTTGCACAACCCTGATTACAATATCCTTAGAGTATATAGATGATATCATTACAGAAACAGTTATATTAAAAGATGCTTTGTATTTTTATGATATAATAGAACAAAATAATTGTGGGGATGTAATTGATTCTTCAATGTGGACATGTTTATGCACCAAGTGTTTCTGGAGTGGTGTACGTATCCTATGGTTTGTGGCAGATGTGTTAAAACACTCTAATCTCAGATACAAACCGGCGGCCATTTACTAAACGACACTCTCACTAACCAAACTGAACCAGGACCGCTTAACCAAAGCTTCTTAAGCTCCTTACAGGCATTGTTGTAAGGAAGACAGTGTTATAACCACGGCTTTCTTTAAGAGGCTGGACCAATTTTTCCCCTTTGGCAAATAGCGCGTTTACTTTCCACAAATTGTCAAAACAATATCTGTTTCCTGAAAAGCTATAATGTGCAAAGGGCTGGAGGGGGAATGGCTTGCTTGTGAATCGGCCATTGAGGGAGAGCCGACAAATTTAATTTCTTCAACAAATAATCCATGGCGGAGAGAGTTTAGAGTGATGCAACTCTTCAACCGGTATGTTTACTGAAGTCATGCTTTAGTAACCTTAACCAGTTGTGAGAAACAACTTGGATGGCGGTATTGAAAGGAATTAACGCTAATTTGATTACATTGGAAGTTAGTTCTTTTGTATCTCTTAAACAGTTATGATGGAATGGGAAGAGGTCTTGAAAGTTGTTTACTTCCAAAACAAGCCACCTGCAAGCTACCATTCTACTACTGGATGATGAGTATATTTTACATATTTAATTGACTACTGTACCTATGGTGTCAGATCTGCATGAACAGTGAAACACAGTAACTGCTCAACAGTTTGGGGAAACACTTAGTACATTAATGAATATTCCAAATTTCATATTTAGCATCTTTTCAAGAGTACATTCCACATATTTAGCAGCTTTTCAAGAGAACATTTCACAGACCATATAATTTATCTTTTAGTAGTTATAAACATGGCACAAATGCACTCCGAGCTGGGAAAGGCAAACATGGCAGCTAAAAACAAGCTATTATTCATGGCCAGTGCAGCTGAGATTTCAAACAAATAATCAATTTTGGGTATTTAGGTTCATGGTCTACTACAGAAAGCCTGGAGGGAACCACTGCACTAGAAAGATGAACTTTTAGACTCAATCATTCAAACCATATAAATCACGCAAGCCTTGCTTGTAGATGCAATTGTGTCATTTTAGAGGCGCACAATTTCAATATCCGCACATCCCTATTGCAAGCAGAGGAGGTTTTAGCCACACGAGGGTCGAGCCGGCATGATTCAATTTCTGTATCAAAATTTAATCATGATTTGAACAGATAGAGGAATGGAAATGGGTAAAGTTGGCCAAGTTATAGAAGTTTGGATAGAATCTGGGAAAATTCTCTCCCCACACTATTCCACAAAATAAATTAAGAACATATTACACCCACATTTCGATACAACTTTACTAATATAAATATATGCTTTTTATTATACAATGAAATAAAATATTTTTGGAATAAAATAGAATTAAGATATCTATCCTGGCTGTCTTTTAGCGACAAGACAAGAAATTAGCACTGATGCTAACATGACAGATATGCTAAAACAGAAAATAGATTGGTCCCTATGGATTTATATGAAAAAACATATCCCAGAAGTATATATCTCTGATTTCTGTCATTAGTAATGATGCCATTATCAGTGTTTCTTAACTATCCGCTCTACCATTGGAACAGACGTTCATGTCATTTCAGTTGAAATTTTCATCAATCACTCTCCATCACCTTTTCGTGATGTCACCATGCTCACACTTGTAGAGATAATAAGCTATGCCAGATATGCATGTTCAAATATAGCATACAGGCATATATCATTTATTTTAAAAAATCAAAGAAAATGTATTCAGCACTGATTTACTGATTTTCTTCTCTAGTATTGTAATACATGTACTGAATAACAAGCTGGACCTACACTAAATCACCACCCTAATGTATATATGTAATAATGAATACTTGCCAATATTTAATTACATTAAATAATAATGCTTATAAACCTATTTATACAGATATTTTTTTAAATACCGTATTTTCCCATGTATAATATGCTACCATGTATAATACGCACCCCTTTCTCAAGCAAACAATCCAGGAAAATATTCAAAATATTTATAGAATATAAAATATAAAAAAGTATAAAAATAAATAATTTGTGTTGAAATGTGTTTAGAAACTTAACACATAAACACTGAATCATAATCACATTCCATTTGTTTATGGTTGTCATTTTCCTAATAATCCTATCATTACTGTGCCATAGGTATCAATTACAGCATCCTGACATGCTTCATCTTCCAAGCAAGTTGATTGTTTGTGACAGATAATGACTGATGTAAAAACTCAGCCCAACAGCTCCAGGACAGTGGAAATAGACCTTTATCAAGATGGAAGATTTGCATTAGCAATCTACGACATGCTACACTGGTTTGGTCACACACACGGGTGGCATGGAATACTAATACCTCGCTACTCTAGGATCACACTTTATAGAATCAGTGAGGAGGAAAATCCACATTCTAAAATTGATATGATGTTTGTAAATTAGATTTTCTATTTTTTCATCCGCCTGTTAACAAGATTTTCGCATGCCAAATTGTGCCTTAAATTACGTTTGATTTACTGCTTGTGAAAGACTTCTAGACATATGGTACGAAATGGATTTTTAATGCAGTACTTAATTTTTTTCTTGTAAAGTTCTCCACTCAGGGTAAGATGTGATCGTTCATGAGGTTGGCTGCCTGGGCGGGACAGAAGAGGAGTACTTTATGCAATTTATCACTGGTGAGTCTCGAGCATTATCACAGATTAATGCATTTGCAAATCTCTTCACGTGGTCATTCATGTCTTCATGCCAGGTATATACACGTACCCGCACCTTACTTCCTTCATATTTCAATTTTCCAAGGGAAATAGAAATTTCTAAGCCTGTGATAACCAAATCTTCCGGGTAATCTAGTCAACCGTAATACAAGCTCACCCATTTTCAGCAGTAAAAAGTGTATGTATTTATGGCATCATTGATGCATATTATCATTTGTCTGCTCATGGAAATCAGATCTGTGTTTGTATTTTTGTGCATTGTATCTGAAACCATTAGAAGGGACCTTTCAGGTGGATCTAATTACCTCCCCAATTTGCCATAATCCCCTTGAATTCAATCTCGTTACTATCTGTGAGAGACAGCAGCAATGTGTAGAACAATGATAGCTTGTTACTTGCAGGACAATATTCAGTGCCCGTCACATGCAGGACAATATTCACTGTATTGCTTACTTGCAGGACAATATTCACCATAATGGTTACTTGGAGGACCATATTCACTATATTGGTTACTTTCCAGATGTTATTAAAAACAGGACAATGGGCAAAAACCAGGACACTGATGGTAGCTTGCTGGACAATATTCACTGTATTGGTTACTTCCAGTACAACGTTCACTGCCTGCTGTCCTCTATATATAGTCAGTGGCCTGAAACTGACAACGCAGTCCTCCATATATTTATTACTTGAACAATTGTTCTGAAAAATCAACAATAGGTCTCAGTGATGGCTGCGAGACTGGAGGAGAGGGTGTGCGTTTGACAGCTGAGTCTGTCTCCACAGCGATGTTGTCGTGGATTGTGTGCCGGATTGAGTAGTCTGGTATTGGCAACGCCATTTCCAGCACCCCGGGACTCGGCCGTGGAACAGAACCATTGCACACCGACCCCGTGGAGTCTTACAGACTGCATCTCTCAACAACAATGCCCTCTGGTGATAAAAGAGAGAACTCTTCCCATGGGGAGTATCGTTTTTCTCAACGCCAGACTTGCCAACGGACTCATATCGTCACCTGGTCGTGGCCGAAGTCTCTCGTAGGACTTGCTTCTCTCCCCAAACCTCGTACTACCGGTGTAGAAATGCATAATTCATGATTTTATCGAATCAAAAATATGACTCTCGGTATACCGGCTTAGTCCCTGTGTGGTTATCAAGCCACCAGACCCATGTTGGATGTAGCCCATTCAGTCTCTGGGCAATTATACTTATTTCCAGATCCCAGCCTCTCACACATGCTTACCCAACTCGTAGATCATTCGTGAAAATGATTAAAATCTTCCAGTTTAGACCATCCACTAAACCCTTTATGCATGTCACTTAGGAAGCTATGGGATAAAAAAAAAAGTATAAAAAATGGCACCGCCAGTTGGCCTAACAGGCTACCATAGAGAGATAGCGTGCTTCATTGCACAATTATTTACTAAAAGTATCCTTTGACATAGATCTGACCTCCCGTAGTTCATAGTGTGCCTTGATGAATTGGCAGCGGAAAAACTAGCATGCTCGGTGCAGCGGGAGGCTGTCATCTTAGGTCACATGACAGGTATTAATCACAAACTGTGCAACCGACATCCTGAAAAATGTGTCGGTCGTCATATGGTTCAATGCTTGTGTACACAGAAAGTACATCTCTTTTCTTGTCCTATACTCCCCTCTCATTTCAACAGCCCTAGGTGATTAATCTTATGAGATTGCTACAATGCATTTAAAAAAACCACACACTATCAAACAGCAGTTGAGGACAATTTTGAACTTACGTGAAAAAAATGACCGTGGTAAATGTTTTGTACAGATGACAATGAAGCCAACACTCAGATAATATTCTGACATTTCATTATATTCATCATATCGTTTTTTTTATCCCACTACTATTATTAGTAACAACTAAATGTTCCCCAAGAGAGAGATCATATTTCATCTTCCAACCCTGGCATTTTACTAATTGAAGCATGACAATACGGGACTGCATAATACTTCAATGGGGCATTAATAAAATATATTCACGAAAAATAACCGCTGTAGGATATGATCTGGATCATTTTAGTGTTTGTAACATTTTTTTTTATACTTCTTTTTAGGCAGATGATTTCCCAAATCTTGTGCTCGACTTAAGATACAATTTTTCTCATGACTAAGACTTGCTAGGGTAGTTTTTCAAGCAAATAATTTCTCGTTTAGTTCATTCCCATGTAGATTCTAGTTGCCATGGAAACGGTACCGAGTACAGATCTGATTTACGAAATCCAGTGCGTCCGATTTAGTACGAAGATCGGCCGTCTGAATTTGAAGAAATGACAAGAATCAAATATTCCATCAAAACGCGGTGCAAACCACGCGTCCGAGGATTACATATCATTCCCGCCGATATCATAGACATTACTGGGGCCAAGTTATCGATTGGGTTCAATATAACCCAATATCATGGCTCCCCCTTAGACCACGCCGGTTAACCACTCACTAACTGGCGCTAGCCAAAGCAGTTTTCGTATTTCACAATTCCCCCGTAATGACATGACAAGGACATTTAACTGTCATGTTCTTGAGATTGTTTGAAATGGAGAAAAAAAATATGATTCACAAGCTAATATAGAATATTGTGGATGGAGATCTGTGAAAATGTTGTGTGGGTGCATCTGTAGGTCATTAAGAGGCTTCTCATGGTGTAATGAACATTTTGTTTGTCTAATCAGGCCACTGCTTGTGGCTCCAAACAAACCCTGTCACTTGGATGTCAAGGGTTAACACATAATCTGGCTAATTTCTGCCTTGTGTGGTAGACAGGCCGATGGGGAAGTGAGGGAACTGTCACATATAAATGTACACTGAGAGCGGCCGAGCTTATTATCCTGTCCCTTGCCCTGGACCTGAAATTTCCTAACATCGATATTACAATTAACGACCTCCACGCTGACCAATCGCTCAACAACCTAACATTTGCCAATGATTTTCCACAGACTTTCCGATAACTTCACTTCATTCATCAAGCTGCCCTGCAATTTTTGACTGTCTGTCTAATCTGTTTGCTATTGAAAACTTCAGCAGTTGTGACCCGTGGATTCTTCAAAAGGCCTGAAATGTGGACTGATCGCACTGCTAAATTAAATTTCTAAAATCTTTTTAAATGAATGAAGGATGCGACTTATAAACAGCTTTACCCGACTGGGCGTACTTATTGCCAATGTTGTCAGTAGGTACTCATAGCCCGACCACCAACAGTAATTAACGAGCAAAATATCCTGATGGGAAAATAATAACTGCTGATCTATTATTCCTTTGTCATAAATGAATAGATGGGAAAAGGAGGGAATAGATGGGAAAAGGAGGGAATTAATGAATAAATATTCATTTGCAATACATTTACAGCCATGTCATGTGATAAAATAAACATCAAAATGAAACAGACAATATACAGTTATTACTGAAAAATTAATGAATGAATATCTCCTATTGAGATAATGCACACACATATATATACCAATGCATGTGAAAATGGACAGAATAATATCCTTTATCTATACTGGATACCATAAAACAAAAAGATATGAATATATGTCATAGCTGTCTTCATTCTGTCGTTGAGCACACAAGTAATTATTCGACAAAATCTTGAAATGAACATTGACGCATTGATTTCTTGCGTTCATTACGGCAAATCTGACACTCTCTGGGTATTGGGGAGCTTTGCTTATTGGTTAGTAAGATAGAATCAATGGACTTGGAAAATGGCACTGCTTTTGGAGACGGAATCACGGGTAATATGGACGGAATTTGGAAATGAGTGATAAAATAGCAGAGATTGGCCAGATTTGATAGTAACTTTTCTGATCTGCAGTCCAAACGGTGGGAAAAATCATTGGCAAATGACGTGAGCTAATTGCAAACAATATCTCAAGCTTTCTCGCCAAGTTTTCAGCAAATATAATTGGGAACACTTCCCCGATCCAATCTAATTAAACTGGCCAAACTTTCATTGATTTGCTACATTTGGCCGAAAGGAGTCATGTGATTATGATTCCACATCTCAGAAAGTCAATGGTAGTAGGATACTAGTAGTCAGCTAATAATTGTACCCATATTTCCAATAAATTTGAATCCCCCAAAACACAGTTTTTGTGTTAATATGACGTCATGGAATAAAATAGGGAAAGAAAAAAATGGTTGTCTATTACATTGGTTTACTAAATTGTGTCAGATTTAATTACTAATATTTAAAAGAAAAATAAAGCTCAGTTAAAATAATAAAATAAAATGCAGATAACTGAAACATTGAAATCAACATTATTAGACTATCTTAAAATCTCATAAGAACTCCTAATATCTACATGGGCCTCTTAAGTGACATGTGGAATCAAATCCTACAAATATAATTCCCACATCTCTCTCCAACTGTAAATTAAAATAAATTCAAACATGTTGCTTGTCAAAGAAAGTTACACATTCTAAACATGATTTTCCAACCAAGATTTAAAAAGTTAATATCATATTCCAATGGTTCCTAGCTTTATTATTTTTCTTTTCCTCCTTAAAAAACATACACAAGGTATGCGTACTTGAAAAAAAAATCTTATCAGTCCACAGAACTTTTTTTTCTGGAGGGTAAGAAATTGTTTAAGGGATAGCAAGATTTAATCTTCAGAGGAATGGGGGGAGTGGAAAGTGTGTGAAGTTCTGAGATATATTAGGAAGCCACATTACTTGTGGCAGGCCAGTTTTCTGTTGGAAGCTGATAGAAGGAAATGGAGAGCCTGATAGTGAAATGAGATAGTCTGCATCAAGGAATGTTTCCTGCCTCCAGGAATACTGTTGAAAAACATCCCGGCTCTGTGGGCTTCCTAGCTGACATTTGATACTGTTAAGCACTGACACCCCAATTGCAGGGTTAATAGTAATATTATCATATTAAAAAGATTCTTTAATAGTATAATGATTATATTTCCCTCACTGAAAGCTTCTATATTTATTAATTAAAATTTATAGTCTTTATTTGTCAGAATATTTCACAAATTGAAACGTGATGAAAATTCTCAAAATAAATACTGCATCATGTTATCCCCGGTATGTAAATACAGCACATAAATTTCACAGATATTTTTGTAAGTATCATTACACCAGTGTGTGTTTCACGCCACAAGTATCATTGGTGAATAGAAACAAGACCCCTGTCTGTGTTATCCGTAACCTAGACATATCTCCACTTGATACAAAGTGTATCAAGTTTGAAATCAATGGGATGGCGTATTTCTTTGTTTTAGTTTCATGCGAAATCAGCATTCTCTCGAACCTGATGCCGAAAACCCCCATCGTCAATGTCAACAAAGATCTTAGCTAATATGAACCCCCCTCTCTGTTGGGTCTCAGTGCTGTCCTGGCCCAAGCTGAGGCAGTTTACTTATTTAACTAGTCAACTTATCAGCACAGTAGGCGAACACCCTGGGGTTCCTGCTCTCTAGCTGTTACCCTCCTTTCCAGAACCCTAATTGCACGAATTAACAGAAATGCATTATTCAAACGTAGTTCAATGGTTTCTTTTTTAAATAATATTATACAATCAAAATATCTACTTATAATTTTCAATTGATGTCATTAAAATATTAATGATCATATTTAAAAAATATTAAAGTGTTACATTTATATTAAAATATTAATATACAACACATGCTGTAATATAATAGTTGTAATTTTATTAAGGGTAATACTTAATTATCAACTATCAATATTTATAATCTTATCATTGCACTAATTATGATTTCAAGTCTTAAAAAAAGTATTGCTTCTTTACTGGTGTGAATACTAGAACTGTAAAGGTAGATGGCTGACATTGGAACCCTATGATTACTTATTCTCCTCACATGATTAACTTCCCCTTACATGATAAAATATATATACACAGTAAGCCTCTTTACTATCAATAGAACTGTAATCATGCTCATTCAACTTTTGACTTTTCCCCAAAAAAATTCAAGTTTGCTAAATGGTAACAATTTCTCCATTTTATTTTCTCCCACTAAGACCATCGTCTATTTCCACTTCTCTTTATAACACTCCTAGTTTTAACAAGCCTCATTGAAGAACACCTGAGATAGACACCTTAGTGTGAGATACAGACAACCTATCTGATGCTATTTCTAGGAATTGCCAAAATTACCCTGACTGGTGTTTCTAATCTGGCATTATCAATAAGCCTTGTTTTCAGGAATGTTCTTAACTCGGGAATTCTTCACCATAGATAAAAACACTGATTTAAACATGTTTGTTTTTTATTTCTTATTTTATCTGCTAATACTGATAAGGAAGTATGTGCTTAAAATGATAGAAAGAAAAACAATTGATGATAATTGTATTGGTCATAAGGACATGCAATTGTGAACTTATTTAATAGAAATTATAATAACTTTCACCAAAAAAACCCCCAGAAATTATAATAATTTTCACGAGAAAACCCCCCCCCCAAATTATAATAATGTTTACCAAAAAAATAATTCACAAGTGAAATTATAAGGAAAATAATTCATAAAAATGGAATTATGAGGAAATAATTAAATAAATCTTATAATGCATTTAAAATCCGGCATAATGGTGATGCATTTGCGATGAAGGAAAGGAATGTTGTACAAGTATACAGTGACTCTGAAGTAATTGATCACACTATTGTTTCAGATGGGTGAACCTTGGTGATAATTCTCACTTTCAGTCACTCATCTGTCTCTATGGCCCCTGTGCTCTATCTCAGCAATCCTGAAACATGTGTGCCTCTAACACTGCAACATTGAAAACTACCATGGTAAATGTTTAACATATAGCAAAATGCACAAAAACAAAATTAAATGTATATATCCATACAAAAGTAAATCTAAACATTCTTCAAATATAAATAAATAGAAGCTGTTGACATGTTCTCAGTGTTATTGTAGATTCAGTAACCAGGACAAATTTATTAATATTAAATAGAAGAAATGCTATTTAAAAAAAATATTAGGGGTTGTTAAAAATACAATTTACATGTACTAAACTGGAATATGTATGCTGCTTTTACACGAAAATGATATTTTTCTCCACATTTTACTCATATAAATTATGTAACACTACAAATATCACAACAAAAAAACCCATTAAGAACCTATTAGATAAATATTTTTCCTATCTTGTTAATCATTATTATATATTTTATTGCTGAACAAGGTGAAAGTTTTCACTGCAATAGAATTCATTAGCAATAAGCAATAATTCCCAGCTGGGCTCAAAGGTGATGACATGAACACTGTGACAACCTGACTTGCTTGTCAGTGGTGTGACAGTGCTCACTGAAGTGATCCCACACTACCAGTGACGACACAAAGCCACCCTGGTTGCCCCCTACCCAGCCATCACCCTGGGACCCGATACTCCCACCCCTACAACGCGCAGCCTCCCCCTTGCTGTAGCTAATCCCCTGTATCATGATGGTCACATTGTCTGCCAGGCAGGGGATGGGCGGGGGGATTATTCGCCGGTCTGGTCTCCAACCTTGTCAACTAACGGGCCATCGCTGAGAGGGTGGAGACAATTTAATTCTCTCCCTGAGATAAAATTAATCATATGGATATCTATTATTTGGAAATTAAGCCCAAGCTGACAGCACTTCATTTGCATGGAATTTGTTACAAAATAAGAGTAAAAATTACCAAAAAAATAAAGTATCATAGAATAAATAATATCAGAACAAAATTTAATGCATTTCTCTTTTATAATATAAACTACATTGTGTTAGTACTTCTGGTAAGTGCAAGCTGAAACGGTATGACTGCTCAAGAACACTGTGTTGTTAAAGGAGATGTGATTATTGGCCAGGACTCAAACTGACATTAAATATCATCCCAGAATAATAAATTGCGCCCATTGCCTCATTAGCTAGGCTGGGAATTCCCTTCCCAGAGCTCTCAGAGCCAATTAAAATTGTTCCACCCAGCCTATCCTGCAATTTAGACCCTGAAAATTCCTGGCAACGGTCAGCTGAACAGTCCTTCAAAACTGACCAAGCCTGCTGGTGGACAAAGAGGCCCAGCTGTTTGCAACCATCTCCAGCTTGTCCAAGAATGCCTGGACTCAAAACAATGTCATTAATTTGAAATTGATACTCTCTCACCCCCTACCCCACCTCCAGAAGCAATCTGACACAGTCCAACTGCTTCAGCCACATGCTTGACTCTCTTGCATGTATATTTCCTTCATTCACTTCCTCAATCTGCTGACCACTTCCGTTAATCTGGCCCTTCGGCCACCTAATGTCCAGTCATGCTCGGACCAGAGCCAGGCCTTAAGCCAACAGCCTTGGAATGTGTGCCTTTTTAACATATATATCATAAATAATCTTAATTAACAGCAATAACAGCCACTGGTCATGTTTATTTCTCTTAATAAGAAATGCACATCAACTTGGAAGTGTTTATAAGGCTAATAAGCTTCACTTCCGTCTATAGTGTCATCGCTGCCTTGGACTTCCTTATTATTTACTTTGTCCGTTTGATTTTCTTTCTACTCTATATCATACATTAGTAATATGTGGGGCTTAAAAGTTAAAAATGAAAATTACTTGCTTAGAATTGTGAAATACTTTATATAAATATTTCATGAAATAGTGCACAATAAAGACTGGTGATGGATTCTATTTGTATGGTATCCAGCATGGTTATAAAGTTTCTCATGGCCTAATTACTCCGTCACTGCATATGCTGCAGGAAAATCGACCATATACATCGACGCTACCTGTAATGAAATCTACCTGGATAAACAGTCCATTATCCTCATAATCTAATATCCAATCAATGTTCATTAGCATTACGACAAGCGAGCCCAGGTGTGGGTTGAGGGGAAGGGAGAATGGTTTGATGGAATATCACTTTAGATTGCGACCCAAGGGACACTAGTCTCGACCCGCGACTGTTGTATATAGATGAATGCACGATTTAATTACCGATTCCTCTGGATACACTGGAAATTGTTTTTAACTCGGCTGTGCGGCATGAAATCCGAGCTACCCACATCTGCCGATTTGAAATAATTCCTCCCATGCCTCTATATCCCAGAAGACTAGGCCCAGCGCTGGAATATTAAGAATATTTGAAGAGATGAGGGATTCGGAGCCCTGCCATGTGTTCCGGCAAATCCACATCAAAGTCGTTGGTGGCTTACTCACTATCGCCTTCAACCCTTCCTTTTACCTGCCACCTGAGTGGGTACAAATCTGACAGAGGTGAAAATGCTAATTGTTCAAGCCTATTTCCAGCACAAGTGTCTACGAATAGCTGAAAGAATATATTTGTAAACAGGGAGGAATTACTCCTTTATCAAACTGCCAAAAGTTGATTCATTTCTTCAGATGTACGACTTTTGGGGCAGAGGCTAAAGAATTATACCATTATTTTCACATTAGGCAGGTTGATAGAATTTGAGAGCCAAGGGGGGCCTGCTATACACTTATTTTTATCAAAACACTGGGAACAGGTCTATGACACGGTTGACTGCAAATCAGGAAAATAACATCAACAAAAAATTAAAAACTTATATTATGACATTGTGTATACCGTGGCACTCACACTAACTATGCGGAACCAGTCTATTTAATTTTATGGGGCATTTATCCCTTGTAATAAATTTCATCTTTTACCTATTCCTGCTAGGCATCTAATCGTATGGTCCTAGGCCTCATTGACCAGTTGCGCCCCATTAGCGCCGTTGTTGGTGACAAATGATAGCCAAACCTTCCGGACGTTAATTTCTTTCGGTAATGTTACTTTTTCTGAACCCTCTTGGTTTCTTTAGCTAAACTCCCTGGCCCCATTCAGCAAGTTGACAAAATGTTTTGTTATGATTTGTGTGGCTGTTGAATGGTAGGCAGACTTTCTTCAATGTGTACCTCTGCAGCTGCTAAACTTCTTGAATGGTGTATTATAGAAGCCGTGAAATGAAATCAAATGCCAGCGCACCGCACTTCTCAATAGCCGTGTACCCTACCCTCCACACGGACAATGCGCACCATTTGCTTGAACCAACAACTATTGCAAACGGTTACCTGGCTTTGGCTCTGAAAGTCATGTTGATAATAGTATAACACACCCAATGATAAAGTTGGGGCAGTCCGGTACTGCTTTCAAAAGCTCTATACCCGACAATCGATAATGGCTACCTCTCTACTATAAGGTGATCTCCCAATCTAACCTTGGCTGCCCTATGTAGGAATTAATATCTTGCCAATCGCTCCTTCCTTTCAGGTCTGTGGAAGGAGAAATCTACTCTAGCGGCCTTCGTTGCACTATATCTATACAAACTAGGGGCTGTGGACTGGGCTCAGGTTGCCAGGATCACTGAAGTTCCCTAGTCCTCCGTACCTTACAGGCTTATCAATCTCTATACAAAACTATTATTCTCTTGGGTTTGTTTTGGAGGCTGTTTAGCCTTGCAGAATTGTTCCCAGCACAGCTGTTTAGCATTTCCTGGCCAAGAGTGTATCTTTCCCAAGTGGCAAAGGAATGGGGTATCAGCTCTGACCCCAGGGAAGATATTTTTACGGGTTTCAAGTGTTTTCAGAAATTTCCTTCCAATCTTCAGGCAATGTTTGGGCACCTATTATCCACAATGACCATAATTTCATTCCGCAAAGTTGGGGCACATTGGAAAACTGCAGGAAATACATTTACGAAATGAGTTTATGAGATGCTCTGGCAACGCCAGGTGAAACAGAGATTTGTGGAATGGAGCATACGCTACAGCGCAGGGGGGTCTCGGGTTTCCTTCCCACACGTTTTCAATTTAGGGCAATCGGAAATGCATCAAGCAAGGTAAAGGTTAATGCTCATGTTGTTAAGAATGCAAACATTTGATGCAGGAAGAAAAACAATTCTCTTTTGTCACAAGATGATACTTTATGTAGCTGGAATAATACACATTTATTATGATATCTAATGGGTAGTAAATAATACCTACATCAGTGATACCACTCTGCAAACATTATGGTATTAGCCAAGTACAGAGAAAAAAATAGTAATTGTTCCAACTTGATGACAACAATCATATTTTAGATAAAAATACTCAATAAATTAACTGTAGAGTATGTGTAAGTATCACTCTATTACTAAGGAATGGATGATATCACACATGCTGCTCACCATCTATTGGGTAAAGTCACTGGCTCACGAAAGACAATCTATTTACAATATAGTTTACTGGAAACTGTTTTACATTATTGCATTTGTAGCAATGTATTAAAGATCACCTCTTGCTCAATATCAAATCATATCTACTGTAAATTACACATGTTCATCATATCTTAAATTATATTTATCATAAAAGTAGAGCTTGACATTATGCAACGATTGATAAACTGGCACATATCTGTGAGGAGATATTTTACAACAACAAAGTATGCATGACTTATTAGCAAGTATAATATTGACCATTGTCATTCAGAAAATGGCAATACCACCTCAGCTTATGCAACTCGAGAAATCGAGGAATCATAAGCGAGTTAGTTTCCTTTTCACCCATCTACAGAAAGCATGTTTTATACAGACCTACCAGTTGAATAATCTGATGTCAACTTGTCACTCAATGATTAACAATGCCCAGGTTAATTGGAATCTGATTGCTCCCCACCTACCTGAGTCAGAGTACCGTCGACAGTCAACACCTAACATCTACCTGCTTTCTCTGTGTGATCTACAGTTGACAGTCAACACTAAAATCTACTTGCTTTCCCTGTATAGTCTACAGTACCTGCTTTTCCAGTCACAGATTTTCCAAATATGCGAGTGGCAAAAGATGCAATCTAATGTTAATGAGATCATATTAATCTTGTCTAATTGGTCCTATTGACATTGGCAATAATGTTGGCAGCCAAGAACACATCAAATCATGTGCAAATCTGAATAAAGATTCAAGTTGGTGACATGAAGACTGTACCAGAAAGTGAGAAATGATGTAATTTAAATGACAATCCTTTAACCCTTCTCCTACAGGAGTCAAGCAGAAATCCTACACAAGCCAGTGCTTGTGAATAACCTAACATTAAGAGAGTTAATAGTCCATTTCTAGCCTAAACTTGTTATTAACTTGTCTTAAATCAGGAATATGTACAGAATATCTCAAAATTATTAAATCTGGGGCATATTTCTTGACAGGTTTGTTCATTTGGAAGTAACACTTGTCAATTATTATCTGACGTTAGTCATTTCATAACTGATAAAATACGAATGAAGACTGGTTGGAGGACTTGGGATTAAAGAACAGTCAGGAAAGAATTGCTATCCCATAAAGTTTTTGTCACAATTGATTGTTATTGCATTGATTTTAAATCGTAGCTTGTAAGCATTGCAATATAACCTGACCGATTTATTAATGAAATGTGCAATTATTATTAACACCGTCATAGACAAAAAAAGAATAGTCGCAGAATGTCGACCTTTCTTTAAAACAATAAATATGATAGTTGTACACATATTAATTTCTAGAAAAATCTCTCACAAAAATACAAAATATAAATAGTTTGTTCACTATAAAGTGGGAATAACCTGCCCCCAATTATTTGTATAGCGAATCTCAACTACCGGTATAGATTTACATGTAGTAAACATATAATATTTATGGTAGTTCAGTATTATTTTCTTTTCATATTATCAATTTGTTTAATGTCGACCACAGAAATATATAGCTAATTTTACACACAAAAAGGTATTATATTAATGACTACACATTTGCTGTGGTAATATAATATTTTTGTAATACAATATATGAACATTGATAAATTATGCATCTGAAATGTGCTGCTTTTCCAGTGAAATAGATTAGCGGATAGATTAGTGAGGTGCTATAAAGCATAAAATGGACAATTAATAAGGAAGTTCTGCTACCCTTGCAATATGAATATGTCAATAGGACATAGTTAGCAGTGAAAACCGACTTCAAACATGTTTTCCCCATAAAATGATGACATATGTCTACGTAGAGGCAAACTAGCTACTCTCCAGCATGCACTCGCCGGTGTAAATATTTTATTTTTGCAGCTTTTTCACTACTGGATGTTGGATTTGTTTCGCTGTATACCAGACCGTTAACACTTATACAGTCCCCTTCGCCTTCTCTAAACAATCCCTTCTTGCAAGGATAACAAGTTTTCCATCAGCATAGAAGTCAGGCATGCAAGGGAAGCCTCGGCAAGTCAAAGACTTGTGCACATGACTAAACTCTGGACCCGATGAGAAAAACGTACTATTGGATTCCATCCTAGACTAGATCTATCCCGTTCCTATTTGCCCGAGTTTCAACACAAAAGGTGGTAAAGCATCTGCGGTTTTCCGTTACATATTTTTGATGATTTCCCCAGAAAATAAACTTTTAACATAAATTGGGGGAATATTCAAGTGGAAGTGTTACGAATATGAGGAACATGGGGTAAGATGGAGAAGCAAGCGAGCATCACTTTCTCTTTTAACCTACAGCTCAATTGATAAAACAGCTACATAGTTACTTTGATTTAGTGTACACTAAACCCCTGGCAGTCTACAGCACTCGCAGCGCTATCCCAACTTTTATACAGCCGCTGTGTATTTACAGCCAAACTTACAAACAATAAATCCCAGCACATTTTAACATGAAGCATGGGCTAGCTGAGAAAAAGTGACATTTCTGTAACAATCTAATTGGAACATTGGCCTAGTACTTCTCTTTGCTATTTATCGCTCTTATTTATATATCGTTCTACCAGAAATAGACAACTACACCAGCATCTTGGCAAAGCAAAGGGGGATCGCATTGCAATGTTTTCTTAACTATTATCAGGAGGAAACATCACATTTTCCATGCTAAAAATCTGATCAATCCAGGAACTCTAAACCTGTCAAAATATAAGCATATGCATCTTGAATACCCATTACCCCATTTTTCTACATACCATGTATATTTTAAATAAATCTCAGAACTGTATCAAATGTTTTTGTTGTGATGACTCAGTTAGAAGACTAAAAGAACTACAAAAAAAAAAATATTACAAATCCAAATCTTCAAACTAAACTACTATAAACGTCAAATAAGAGCCACCAAATTATAATCATGTTTTCTAAGACATTATTCTTTGAAATTTGATTTCATGGCCATCGAAGGAGGAAATAGAGATCACTGGGTTAAGAGGGCTGGTGCCCAGATGCAGTGTATCAAGACAGGAGAGCTTCTAGGAGAGCTTCCAGTCTCAAGAGCCACAACACTGAATGCCACATTCTTAGACCAATAAGAGACAGGACCCAAAATTCCATTCAAAACTTTCCACAAACAGATAATTGAACCTGCATTAATTGTCACATTTTTTCCTTTTATCATAAATTTTTAAAAGAAAACCAGCCTACTTAATTATTACAGGAAGTACTAGCAATATCTCATATAAAAAATAAAACTGAATTATTCGATTTCACAGATAATGAATACATCCTGATTAATAATTATTTCTTTTCTTGTTTGTGTCTATTTGTGTGGTAATTGAGTGTAGGTAGATATAAAAGTGTCTGCAAGTAGATCACATCCATTCCACTGTGTATTTCATGGAAGTGACAGAACATTGATGTCAGTAACATTGAAGACACTTACCTGACTCGCTATTGTTTTCTGCATTGTGTGAGGAGTTGGTATTTGGTTGACTAGATGGGACAGGGGTATCGCCAGATCGCGACGACTGAGTGTCATCTGCCTGGTTAAAGTTCAAACTTTGCGAGGGAGGCCTCTGAAACACAAAGAAGAAATCATCGTTACTTCACGTTGCATGAAATATCATAACAGTGCATGTGAAAATAGAAAGAAAAAAAATATACTAGTTGTGAAAATAACAACTACCAAAATATTCTAACATTTCCTCTGAAAATAGCATATTACCGAAATATCCTATTGTTGTGAAAACAAACAAAAAATGTATCACCTTTCAAATCGTTAACTAACATTTAGCGCCAACATTGAAATAAGTTAAAAAAATTTTTTTTTAATGAGTTCATGCTCTGGTGGTACTGTAAATTTCAAGCAATATATTCCCAGTATGATTGACAGTGAGCGCTATTTGCATGCATTTCAGGTGCTATTTCTCAACGAGGGTCAACAAGGCAGGGATAACAAGTAGGGTTTACTGTAGTATGTGTGCAAAGTCATCTCTTTCTATCCACCTATCATACATAATGAGTTTCACCCATACAGACAATGTTTGCTTGATGCAGCCTTAGAAAGTAACACCAAATACCTAGGAGAAAAGAGGCCTCACTTGCACATAGAACCCAGTATAGAGAGCTTTATCTCTGTTTTCTTACATTTGCCCACTACTGGAGGACCTATTCTGTTGATAATCTCATATTCAAGTCTTGTAAAGCGGTTTTATACACTTTCCCTAACACTCATAGCCATGGGTTTGGGATAACCGGCTGGCCATTCAGACAGTACTGTATGGCCATTATGGACCGGTGTATATGCCTGGCAAGATGATAGTTTTATTCATAGAAATATAAAATGGACAAATTTGCTTTCCGGCATTCTTCGAGTCGCAAGTGGGAAGAGGGACATTTAAGCTGGCAGACCGGGTGAATACCCGATTTGGTCGTATCGTGTGTGTGTTCAAACATTGTTGAAAACCCATTTGTGAACGGGTATGAATGGCAACTCTGTTAAAAGTTGTTAAGCAGGGGAATGTTGCACAATGACTTTCTTGACACTATAGGTTAGGGAAGAACTTTATCTGTCTTCGATAAGAGCTGCGTATTGTGGGTGATTGTGAATAGCCCTACCTCTCCCATACCCGACAGAGGTCCTGTAATTATTAAATACGTAGACTATATAATGGACTGAAATCAATGCTGGGGATCTCCGCTGAGGGTATTTAGACTAACCAGTCCCACAGTCGACCCGCTTCTGATTAACTGATAGTATTATTCTTGCTAAATGCATAAAAATTTGCCTGACGCTATCACAGCCTGTCTATATAACACTGAGTAAGTTTGCATTGTTAGATTTCCCATGTAAATAGATGGGGAAAAGTTGGCTTGGTTTTTTTTTTAGAACAGAGCAGACACTTGTGTAATAAATTTAAATTGCAGATTTGTTAGTGGACAGTTAACATATATCATAGTTCTTATCTTAAACTGCTCCCTTTTCATATAATTATATTGTGATTAAATTTGGTTTTATAGCTTTTAATTTTCCTTTTCAAATTGGGAATATGATTAAATAAATGACAGATTAGACAATTCAACCAGAACAAATATGCCAGGACTTTGTGTAATCTGGGTCACTAAGCTGTAAAAACATAAATCGTACTGTTTTAACATAGTATACTAAGGAGTGATCTGGCTAATGCAACTTGTATCATAGCTAGCTATTCAGAAAAAAACCTTATGAAAATTTATTATTTATTCTTTTTTGTCTTAGAAAATTAATTATTGAAGAAGAAAAAAGGAAACCCATCCTTGAAAATAAAACCCATCCTAGCCTATGTTTTTCGAGTCCTATAGCTAGGCCTGACTAGTGGGTCAGTGTGCCCGCCCAGGAGTGGGGGGACTTGGTGGAAGGGTAGGGGGAGGGCGGGGGGGCTGCATGTTCATGGCCGACTGCTTCGGTCTGGAGAAACGTGCGTTGGTGACACACCTGACACCGCTAACGACAGGTAAGAACAAGGTGGAGTGACTGTGACAGACTGCCGCCTACCACTGGCCCTATAGATATCAATGCCTAGGAATATTACCTGAACGCCAACACCAGCTCATGCCGAGGTCTGGGGGGACGCCAGCTTATCAATCCCATATCTCGCACATAGATATACAATATCAAACAGGAGCTACATTTCACTGGCTTCTTTATAGGCATCACGTTTAAAATCACCTGTTTGACTAATGACAATTAAATGAGTGATTAGTTTCTTTAAGTGGTTCTGGCTGGAGATATACATTTGCAAATTTATGAGATCTTAAGGTATAAAATGAGATAAGGGCAAGAAAAATGCTGGTGGGACATTTGAAACAATTGCAAGATAAATACTGCCATTATTAAATTACACCTTTAATCAGCTTCTTAAAATAACAACGTTGTTTGAAATTTAAAAGTATTCCAAGCACAGAAGATAAAGCGCTGATGAAGACAAAGATGGAATGTATATTTCAGAATTGATGAACAGTCAACGAGATCTATATTGATATAACCAATCACTTCATTCCATTTCATGGCAACTTATGTTATGTGATAAATAGTTTATATGACAAAATATTTTTTGTTACAACTATCTCTATGTGAACATTTTATTAACATGAGTAAATTTCTTCTAAACTATTTTATTGTTAAGTGCTAAATTGACAAGATAAATATATAAAAAAAATCCATGAACAATATGAAATAATACAAAGTTTTTCAAATGCTAGGTATTGATTACAAAAGTACAAATGAACTAACTAATAACAAAATGATCAAGATCCATGGCTATTTTTTTCACAACATATTTGCATTTTGATGATGCAGTGTGACGATATTCCTTTGAACTACAAAGTATGTATATTCAATTATAAAGCAATCAACTTGTGAATGTGAGGTATTTCTAATTAATTACTTGATATCCCAGTAAATTACAACCCATTAACCCATCAATCAATATGCCTATCAACCAAACTGTCATATTTACATTAGGGTAGAAATTTCAAAACTATTCAACATGAAATATTCAAGAAAGAAATGAATGGATGACAGTATAAGCAGGTTTTATGGTACACTATGGCATCAGTAAAATACTATAAAACAGTTCTTTGCATGGTTTAGTACTTAAATAGTGCATACCTCAAATGGCTCACCCATATTAATTTGCCCATGCACATATCCCAAGCCTTAACCATTGGAAACTGACAAGTGATGCACTATTATCAATAACCTGTACTGTAATGTCTTTAGTAGCCAATAGATTACTTCTATTATTCCACAAACATTTACTTATTCAGGAGTCATTGTATCACACACTGTTGCTGCTGTACATTGTGTAGAAATTGTCAATATAGAGTAAATAATATTATAGAGAATTAATGATGCACAATGCGTAATCTGAAAATTCCTTTGGGTTCATTAGAGCCATAATTTTAAATGACATCATATAATGATTTTTTTTTATAACCACACACACACACACACACACACACACACACACACACACACACACACACACACACACACACACACACACACAC
>JAUTBQ010185792.1:0-10667 GCA_032361185.1 Lepetodrilus ovalis | reverse complement strand
TACCTGTTCAGATTATTTTCCGACCGTTGCTAATGTAAACATCTCCCAGTAGTTGCTCAGATGACCCTCTATCACGATCACCTTTATCATACAATATCTAGCTTATTTGTCTTGTAACCCACATACATGCATTCATCAAAGGTAGGGTTTTGTTCAGGGTAAAGTTTATTTCACTGTGGTACTCGTGGATACAACATATTGATATATATCAAACAGCTGTACGCTGACTGTAAAGCATTGAAAGTACATAGCAATTCAAGAGAAGATAACTCTAGCGCCCAGCCACCCTCGTTATCGTTTGTCAATGGCTGCCGCGTGATAAAAGTCAATATAGTGAGTCATACATATAATATTATAATGATGTCTGTGATGGCTAGTGTAGTTGCATAATGTGAATGCAAGCGTTAAATTACATACACGCATGGACAACTTGTGAGATTGTGTAATTATTATGTATGCACACAGTACTATTCACACTAGCTGCAGTTCTGTAGCTAAAGGATGCCCCGTTTACTATTTTGCTATCTACTATGGCACCCATACTTTGGCACCCATAATAGATAGTAAATGGGGCATATTTTAGCTACAGCTATATTCACACTTGCATGTTCAGTGTTCAAGTGATACCTAGCTTTTCAGCATGAATACACCTTTTAGAGTGGATACTTTGGCAATATAGTTCCATACTTTTGTAACAATTTGTGCCATAAATCTAGCTTTATAGAACTTAATTTTGAAGCCATTATTTAAAACAGTTAATACCCTCGAAGCATGGTCTCTCTTTGTCGACAGGCTCAGATAACAGACTCTGTGCTTCACACCTTGGCCGCTATCTGAGCCTGTCGACGAAGATAGACCTGCTCCTCGTGCATTGACTATATAATATTGAGACTGATTTGTAGCTTTATGACATTTTCCATATTGATTATATTGACCTAACTTACAGTTAGGTATTAAGGTGTACAGTAGACAAAGTAATGGCAAGTACATGTACATGTATTTGTATTTATACTTACAGCTTGCATTGGTTGCGATACTGTCATTGGGACGATGTATGGCAACTGGAGATGGCGCTGTTGTTCACCCTTTGACCTCTCACCTCTGATACGCCTGAAGCGACTGAAATAATTTTGAAATATTTCAATTTAGTTACATATGTATTTTTTATGTATTTTTGTATTGGTGTTTCTCACTTTTACTAGTATAATGACTTGTCAGTTTAGGGCAGGAGGAAACCAGCAACATCTGTAGCACTGAATGTTGCTGTAAACCTGTGGGCACCGGCTTGTACTGACAGACCAAGTGCAAGCATGAAAAAAGATGACAGTCTTAAATTACTAACAATGCAAAGATCTATATGTAACTGAATATAATGAGTATTACCAATCTGTAGTGGAAATCACTAATAAATCTTTTTACAGTATTGGCACAATATTACTTATAGTCTTTCATTCTAGACAACAAATCCCTATTCCTTTTCTGTAAAACAGTTTTATTTGCTGAAGTAACATGTAAAATAATTTTGTTTTATAAGGCAGATTATTCTTTTCAGATTTTCAAATTACTTTTTATAAATCTAAGGATAAAACATGCTGCTTAACTAATTGATCGTCAATGAACTACAGCCATAAAAGCGTGTAGTTTTCCTTCTTTTTCTGTACTTTCAAATATAACTTCATTAAACTATCTGCTGCAGCTTTTCAGATGACAGCATAATAAAATCTACACCATCTAAAGCTGTATTTGATTGAGGCTCGATGGTCTAGTCACGGACTTTGGACATGTGCATTAGCACTAAAACTGTTCATCTGGAACATCCTGAACATAACACGAGTGTTTTTACCCTCTGTCATGCTTGTGACGTCACAACTCTTGTCGACTCCCGTATCAACATCAAAACTATTTTTACACTAACCAATCAGATTTGAATTATCTCCCCTGACTCGGCTTGACTATCCCTAATCAAATACGGCCTATAGGGAGTGTAAGTAGGCACGAGATAGTCCGAGATTCATTTAATATCCGGTGACATAAACTGGTCAAAAATCGAAATGTGCCCAAAAAATCATTTATGTTGTCCAAAACAAATGTCACCGGAAATAACATCAGACAAGACTTACACTCCCTATAGCAATGATTCAGTAAACCTGTTATTCCTAATGAACCATGTACAGTGTCCCCCTCGATATAACGCTAAAGTTTGGGTCCATGACATACCCCTCCCCGTGTTATAGTACCTGCCTTATACGATAGTACAGGGAAATAACGAAAATAAAAATGGGATACATGTCTGACCCTGCCTTATATCCAAATCCACAGTGCATCGGACCGAGAGTTATATCGATGGGGCACTGTATATTACTGAACAAGGACTTGGAGATCGGACCCAGCAGATCTACTAGTCAAAACCAGTCAACATAAACATTTGTTTTACCAACAAAAAGTAAATAATAAACATATCTGTACATTTGTTGGACTAGCTGCATATTGCATTCAATTATTAAAAGCTAACAAACTCAATATTTCATCATATTCATTCATGCATGGCAACTTGGGCAGAACCTAAATTTTAAAATACACAAACATGATTTGCTGGCATTTAAAAATAAAGCTAAAGTGATTGGCCAGCCAATCAGGTTTGCATTATTTTAAAATTTAGGCTCCGCCTGAGTATGGTTGTCTTTTAGAAAGTTATATGTACTAGTATTTGACAGCACATGTCAGTCAACAAAGGTGTTATTGTGAGACATGTCAGCGCATGATGACAACACTTCTATTAGTAGGCCAAATGCGATGACATATTAAACATAAACAAGTTGCTTAAAGTGACTCAAAAACTAAATTCATATTGTATAAACCTAAAGAACTGATGATCCTACACCACATACAGTGATTGACTTCCTTCCAAATGGTCTGTTATCGATAAATCAGCTAATTTTACAGGGCAGTCAGTTTGTTTATTTACATTTTATTTACATGTGACCTCTCAACCACATCTCTCAACTGTATGTCTGACCAATCACAGCATACTCTTCCAACCACATGACTAACATGGAGGTACCATAGTCTGGGTATCCTTTCACAAAACTCTCAAAATACCTGTGGTTAAACTTACATATAGGGGTTATACTATAATACCTATATACTGTAATTACTCTAATAATTCAAACCCTCTAATCATTCGAACACCTAAATTAACTGGCCCAAAAAAATTAATTCTGACTTTAAAAATACGAACATGACAATTTTTTTCAAATCTTAGATTTTCATTTAAAAAATATATATATTTATTTACATGTATTATCATTTCAATTACTATCATATTTTATACATTAGTTGTGGTCTCCATAATTATATGAACACAAATCATTTTCATTTTCTATTAATTATTTTCTCCTGTACGAATTAGTAGAGTAATTATGGTATAATACTAATTATATATAGAGAGATACTGATATAAATACAATTAAAATAAATAAAATTACATACGACACAATACACTATTGAAATAGCTGATTAAAATAATTTGCTATTCACTCAACATTGTCCAATATTTAGTTTCTCCTAATTTTCATAACAAGATGAAATAATTTCTTGAAATGAAAGCATCTACTGTACTTTAAATTAAGAAATTTCATAAATTGACCAAACATCACTCACCTTAGGATTTGTATATAAGATGTACAAAGGAATATAATTAATCTACAAAAAGAGGATGATTTAGGATGATTGTCAACATGTAATCAAAGGAAAATACATTACAAGCATAAAAAAAACCTCAACAAAGCCTGGGTTATATGTGGTTCAAAAATTTCATTCCCAATTTGATTACTGGTTTTATATGCTCCAAACATTATGATGAGGAGTTTATTAGTAAAATTAATCAGTTAATATGTCAATGATGAAAATTGAACTTTACTTAGATTTCATTCTGTTTATTTCCCATCCCATCTTTGGATAGTTTGTTGTGTAAAATCTGTAAAGCAAGTTAAATGAAATTTGTTTTATCACATTATGATCTGATAATTACATTTATAATCATCTGTTACTATACTACACAGTAGATAATATACTATTGTAACATAGTAGCGTGTATGAACAAAGATGCTGCCAATACTTTATTGCATGATAAAGTACATTTGTCACAATGCCAACTATGTTATGCCTTTATTTTTAATCTCCATTGCTAATACATGTAACTTAAAAAATCTAATCACAATCACCATTCTGTATGTCTATTTTACAGTCAGTGAAACCAGTCAAGTTGTCAAATGACTGAAATTTTCATTGAATTTCGATATATTCAGACAATTTTTAGAACACCTGAAATTAATTAAATGACTGCCTTTATTTGACAGATGGACTGGCATGAGTTTGATGAAATAAAATGAAAATAATATGTAAATTTCTATAGGCATTCATACAATTTTGTATGAATAATAATAGAAATGCATGCAATTTTCTGTGAATACATATACAAAATTTAACTTGACCCTGTACGTTGGGCATACCTTAGTCCAGAGCCCTGATAAGGCATCTGGAGTTGCTTCCAGGAGGGAGAAGGTTAACGAGATGATATTTAACAGTGTTATCTTTCTCACTCCATGCTGGATTAACCTACTATTTGGGTATCTCTGGTTTCATCTAGCTGGAGAAGGGTTAAATTAATCTTCATTTGGTTAGTTCTAAGTCTACAGTTCACTGTCGTGTCCTCAAGAGTTCACAGTGTCATGGCATGGCAGATGATAAGCTGAAAGTTTCATGAGACTGATGAATTGTTTTTCATCTGTGTACATTCCACTATTGTGCCATCGCTGCCTGCTGGTCCCCAAAGCACAATCATAATGCAGCATGATCTTCGTTGCACTGAAATATTTACCGCCCAGTGGCCATGCATGTTGATTGGCATATTACCCAGATAGACATAGGCTATCATCTAGCAGGTATTCATGCATTGAATTAACACCATCAAATTACAATTCACTGTATCAGCATCATTAGATTGACTACTTCATAACCTATGCCCTCTGTAAACTGTGTTAAGTTGTCCTGCAAGGATATATACTATGTCAATATTAATTAATTAGTTTAACTAAAAATATATATATGGTGCTTGTTAATTTAAATAATTAAAAAATTAAATGCTATATATTAATCAAATTATATTTAATACTTTTATGTAGATCTTACAAATCTAAAACCTGTTAAAGAATTGTTTTACAAAATACATTTTTCACAATTGCTTACAAAAGGATTCTGTTTAATTCTGAATATGAAACATAAAAATCAGACATTTCTTTTAATGTGACTGATCAATTGTCTATTTGAGACAGAGTAACAGTATTGGCACTACCGTCTAGATACCACAGATTAACAGTAGTGATCTGTAAATGGAAATAATGTAAGACAATCCTTGCATACAATCTACTATACAAGGAATATTGATCACAGAGCAACCTCGGTCACTGAGCTTCACACAGGATTAAAGAATGGTTTTTGACAAAAGAAAAATCTCTATCATGGAAGACTACAGCCAAGTATTTCACGCAGGAATTGGTAGTTCGATAAATATTTCTTTTTATACAGAACAATATAAATCCTATAGTCGATAGTGGTAAAATAAGTTGTTTTTTTAAATGTATATATGTACAATTTCATGTGTTATTTCATTATTATTAATAACCTGAATAAAATAAGGATATGTAGATGTATTAGTAGTTTGAAAATGCACTTATTTTTGTACATGTATACTTTCTCACCCCAAAAACATACTTAATAACCTTAAAACTATAATTTTACAAGAAAGAAAAAAAATAATGAAAAACGCATTCTGTGGTGTGCTCTCCTGATCATATCAGTATGCTTAATAGTTGCTAAAACACATTTTATATACATATACATATCAAAAGATGCACCTAGGTAAATATTACTAATTATTTGTATAATAGCTATCTTGAATCTTATTGCATGTACATGTACATTACATTAATAAAATTCAATGACAGTGACTTGGCAAAATACACTATTATGACTATAACCTATTCCATGTGACTAAACAAACAAATACACTATAACCTGTTCCATCTGACTAAACAAACACTACACAAGATACAGGTTCACTCACCTTTTCCTTCGGACAACTCTTGTAGCTTTTGGATTCATTCCGATGTCAAATGAACCGCTGCATTCCTGATCAACTAGTACTGACTCACGGTTCACCATTTAAAACCATGTGCTGATTCCCCTCTGCATATGCATCAGTGCCCAGTGACGACGGCAGTGACGACGACAGTGATGACAACAGTGATGATGACAGTGATGACGACAATGATGACGACTGACAGTGACACTGACAGTAGCAGCGGTGGTGACACGGCACCAGTGGGGTGGGGCGGTCCGAGGGAAAGTTTCCCTTGTGTCCGTGAAATCTGTATCTGTGTCCAGCAACAATGATGATGACGGTGGCGTAAGTCGTGGCACAACCCCCAAGGTGTCGGAGGTTTGGGGGGGGGTGGGGGGGGGGGACGCGCCGTCAATGAGCCAGCATCGAGTGCCGTCCAGCGGGTGTATGTCCACCTCACAATGACCACTGTCAATAATCTCCACGACTGACCGTCAGACAACAGACGTCCACTCAAGCACGTGGAGGAAGACTAGGTGCCCTTCCAGCCAGCTTGGATCGATCTTGCTACACTGCAATTATGATTTGATACACTGGATAAGACCACGGTCTACTCCCTCATACAGGTGACCAAGCATGTTGTTTGAACTAACAAAAGACACACAGCCGAGTAGTGTCCACATAGTTAAAATCGATCCGCGAGTGTCTACCCACTCTCAGGTCTGACTGGATAAAGGGGTTAATCTATACAGTAAAAATTATCACAAGAAAAACGGATTTCTACCCAAATGTGTGCATAATAGATGATAAAAAGGAATTGTTTACATGTTCATTTCTGAATAGAGTAATAAGGTATCTTTAATGACGGTCTGACAGTGAATACTAGGATTATGACTTTACATGACAACCAACGTGTCTTCTCGGGTTATTTACTTTACAGCTTTGTCAGAAGCTGTTGTTGAACTGTCAAGGCTATGGGGAAATCATTATGTCTGCTTGTCACTCAGATGGTAGCTTTAATATACTCACTTCTCTTTTGTGTATCATTATCACAAGTCTTAAAGGAAAATATATATATATATATATATACACTTGCCAGTCTAGAGATTACAATGTTTAGTTGGCATGGAACAAACATTAAGAGATACTAGAATGAGGTAAAAATTAGTTGTTTTAATTCTTACCTGTTTAATACTTTACAGTTTACTTTAATTTTGTTTTTATTTCTGTCATGACTTTTAAATATTTGTCAACTACTGGTACAACTACTTTATTTTGTTTTAAATTTCTGTCATGACTTGTAAATGTTTAACTACCTATTATATACATATAGATAAATTGTATTATTCTGTACAATTATTTCACAACCATGAAAAACAGATTCTCATTAACTTAATGAAAATGTCTTTCAATTTAACCTACGGTAATATATTTTAATTTAATTTAATGTATTTTAATTTAACCCAATGTCTTTTAATTTAACCTAATTTTACCTGTCACCCCTGTATGAAATGGTGTAACATCAACATAATTGTACCTTCAACCTATTGGACATAAGTTTACCTTAGAGTTATTCTGTTTCATCACAGGCTCTTGAAGCAGGCAATTATTTCATGTTAATATTTTATTATTATGTTTTTAAATGTCATATTTAATTTGTTTTATTTATTTATGGGGTTAGATATATTTGTAGTGATAATATTTTGAATGTGGGTGGGAGGGAATATGTCATTGATGGGTCTCTATTATTATTATTTATTAAATTATTATTATTATTATTATTAGTTCCCCCCTCTCAATATATTATCACTAGATCTATAAATAATCTAACCCCATACATAATATTTCTTTTAATTATGACATTAAAAAATAATAATAAAATATTAAAACAAAATAATGGCCTGCTTCATGTGCCTGTGTTTTCACACAGGAGTGTTCTTATATATCTACATGTACATATATTTGTATGTCAATTAACAAAATTAGGAGAAAATAATCGAGCTATTATTACATATGAATGTGCTAACTATTTAATAAAATGTTATCAGAACTGTTTAGGGTGAATGCAAATATTGAATAATTAAAAATAAATAAATCTATTATATTCATATTAACTCCATCAACATTTCACCATGTTCACCAAATTTAAAGTTTAAAATCCTTCCTGCAATGAGAAGCCCTGGGTCAATGAAGCAGTAAGGTAGTACATGACCTGTTATAGCTAGCTTTAAACAGTAAGGGTTTGCTGCCCCACCTTCAGAAGCCCCTGGTGGAATGGTTAACCTTCTACCAACTCCAGGCAACTGCATTTGCCTGGCTTGTAGAGCAGGTGATCCAAGACATTGAAAGGTTTGGGTGTGAAATAAGAGAGTTCTACTTCAGTACTTGTATCTTCGTAGATTAGCTGAATGCAGACTAGTAGTGGTTCTACTTAATTCGGGTACTAAACAAAAGGAGATTATTCTTGAAGATATAATTAAAAAGAAATTACATTTATAATATATGATGTGGTATATACTTACACTGACAATAAAGGTATATGTATACATACCTTTTACTTTTGAATCATGCAATAACTATTCGAGTTTAGACATTAAAAATAACATGGTTGTGTTTGTTTTGATTTTTTACAAAGTTTACCTTATGCATATTTCTAAATTTTGCATGACAAACTGAAATTAATTCCTTTTAAAGTTCACATAACATCATCCTCGCACCACAGAGGTACTTATTTCGTTAGCACTGCACGGTACCCCTGGCTCACATCTAGTGGAAAACCTGCGCAAAACGCCAACAAATGAGATCATTTTCCAGATGAAAACACAGAAAAAAATCTTTCTAATGAAATAGATGTTATCATTGTTCTATTTATAGCTCCTGTAGACTGCGCAAGTTTTCCCATATACATGTATGTGAGCCAGGGGTACCGTGCAGTGCTAATGTAAGACATAACATAACATGAGAGGATGACATAACATTACCATTAGATAACTAATAGAAAATCGTACATATTATTATTATTATTATTATTATCCATTAATATTACTACTACTACTACTACTACTTAGTAGTAGTAGTAGTAGTAGTAGTAGTAGTAGTAGTAGTAGTAGTATGGTATTCAATGTCATCATGCCTACGTGATAAATGTACCAGCATATTCCGCACTGTCAATCATATACCATCCGCATCGGTATAATAATCGTGGAATAATTATATTTAATATTACTACTAATCCATTATATATCGATTATACTTTCCTTATTTCATATAAAACTTCAAATAACTAATGACACGCATGTATACCTTCCTGTTGTCGGTCCACAAGACGTAACCAAATACTGCAGCAGTCCCACTAAAACGATTGTCGCACGTTGGCACCGCGATGCCGTCACGTGACTACCTCGCGTCCAATGAACTACGCGCAACATGCTCATTCATAAAGTATATCTATGGATTGATTACGAATATCAACTTTAGTTTAAAGGCATAGACTCACAGATTTCAATGAGCGCGTAGCATTATATTTGAGTAATAAATGCAAACTACACTCATTTGTGATATTTATCTTTTAAAAATCCCTTTCGTCGATCCAAATTGAGGGGAATTCGATATAGCAGTTAGATGTTCCAAAGGCAATTATGATTAGAGCTACGTTCCTGTTATTCATATAGAATAAGATTTTTGTTTGTTTTTATAGCTATCGAGTATTGGGAAATACTTAAATCAGTAAATATCAACTTTTGGGTGGACAAATCCTCAAAGAGAAATGTGTTTATCAGTAATATAGGTCAACCTTCTGTTATACATGTAATAGACCTACTCTTATGTATTCATATAATATATATATATATATATTTATAACTATCGAGTGTTGGGGAATAAGTACATCAGTAAATAACAACCCCTGGATGGACAAATTAAAGGTTAGTAGGCTCTAATAGAAATTCGCTTGTCCATCATATATAGGTGAACAATCTGTGACGGTATGCTATTATTCAGTACGACAGTATCTGACAGGCGGTCTATATATTTTACAAGTAGGCCTATATGAGAACTTATTATGAATTGTTTTATTTACGAATACACTTTTTTCCCCAACACTTGTTAGTTATCACACATTTCATATTTTATATGAATTGAGGTTACGAAGCATTAATTGTCTTTGAGATGTGAAGGATCGTAATCATGTCGTTTTATATTTTAGTAGTACCACTTTGAGATATGTCCCCTTGCATTAATATACTGAAGTAAAATTCAAATAAACGACTATTTTCACGTTGTTTACCATCAGTTATTAATGACAAAGTCCGATATCGTAGGGTTGGAGTGGAATTTTTATACCACACAGCGGTGAAAATCATTTATCAAGTAAATGTAGTTTGCAGTTGTAATAAAAACCATAAATATCTGTGATATTATGCCTTTAAAGGGGCAATATCATACTTGCATAGGGAAAAATGGTCACTATAGGGGTTATTATATATTCTGAAAGAACAATCTTTCCCCGACATGTGTTAATTTTTTCAGATTTTGTAGTCATCGGGAA
>JAUTBQ010185781.1:0-10670 GCA_032361185.1 Lepetodrilus ovalis | reverse complement strand
ATCAAATGTAAATAGTCTCAGACTGAAATTTGTTTGGTCATTATCTAGGTCTATCAACCGTGATTGTATGCCTTTAATACTAGAACAATAACTATTTTCAGCTGGAGTTGGCTGGTAATGTTGGTGCTGGAGGAGTTCTGTTGTTCTGGGATCCGGCGGATAGAGAGATCGGCGCTCCTCACAACAGAACATTCATCCCATTTGAATCGGCCGGCAGTGGTGAGTAATAGCAACACACGCTGCATTTGTCTACAGTCATACCGGTATATAACCTGGCTGGGGTCGTCAATTCATTTTCCTTGTGTTTGAATGGATTTTATTAAAAATTAAAATTATCATGACCATTTCTGAAAGAAAGTGCTTTTCTGTATCTGGAGCACACTGAAATGAATTTATTTGTATGTAAGAAAAGTAACATTGTAAATGAAATTTGCTGATTGGTGTAACTTTACAGGATTTTCCTGTATGAAACAGTGTATCTCACTGGTGGCATTAACTGTCTCTCTGCTGGTGACAACTGGTGATGCCCTACAGAGTGATAACTGTTATTGATATTGTAGAGGATTAATCAAACCATAGCCATAATGCAGTCTATGCCTAAGGTTGGAACTAAGTTACCATGGTTACCATGGTTACATGGTTACATGTTTCCGCTTAGGTATCCCATTTCTTACAGGATGAATTGTTTTACAAGACAAAGTAATGAGGTTTTTAACATCTATATTTTATGAGTGCTTCAGTCATATTTTCCGTCACACCTAATGTTATTTTGTATTTTCCTGTCTTGATTCTCAGATTCTCTGGATCTGTTTACAATTCCCACCCAGACATTGTCCACCCACCAAGCCGCGTGGTTGATGGATCAGCTTCATGGTCCGCAGGTACGCAGTGGTTGGAAGGGAGGACTTGACGTCGCGTACAGATATGGAACTGGTACGTCTCTCTTAGCTTTCTAATACCCAAAATATGTGATAATCCCAGAGATTTGATTGGTTAAGAGATGTCCTGGTAAAAGTCGTACAGTTTGGCAGTAGCTAACAATCGTGACCTGATAAATGACTGCATCGTCATGTAGCTGCCCTCGAATTGAATGTTAGACTTTGCAAATTCGCCTTTTTTTAAATGTTTATTTATAACGATTTGTAACAAATACATGACTAGCATGAAGTCCGTGGTTTTATTTCAGGATTTCCAGGGCATACAGGTTTTAACAACCTGAAATTTCTTGTTTACCCCGAGATATTGTATATGAGAAATTTCAGCCATACACGCCGGAATTCACGCTAGTAACTAATAATCCAGTTGCATGCTGATTTGTTCAGTAACCATGAACAGTAATGACATGAACAGTAATGACAGCAATGACATGAACAGCAATGACATGAACAGCTTACAGCTGCTAGTTCTAGTTGTATTATTGACTTCTGTGACTATTTGGTACACATGTACATGTAATAAGAATGACAGATAAGATTTGTTTTTACTGATACATCAGCCATGTCAGTCGAGATCAACTAAAATTGCATAATTTTATTAGTTTATGATTGAAATATTCATATTTGATTATTTCTTTTGAAACATTTTCACAAGTGAATTATCATCTGTTCTCATATAATTTTAGGAAATTTGACAGTCAAATTGACAACTTACAACAAGAGGAAAGAAATATACACAAGGAATGTTATTGGCTGTCTCCATGGATACTCTGAGCCAGGTACGAATATATTGCATGATTATTGTACTAGTTTAATTTGTTTGGCTTTTTTGAGTTTATAAAATAGATATTATATAGTTTCAAAAACAATTAAATTCATGCAGTGCATTGGCCATTTGTTGGCAAGTACTTTGTACTCATCTCAGTATTTCGAATATCCATTGTGCTAAATTATGCAAATAATTTTGTGAACCTATGAGGTAAGGCATTAGTGATTCAATATTATCAATTTAACATGATTTTAATTTCTTAAATCTTTTATGATTGTTGAAAATTAGTGTGACACCACCTTTGATTTGGTGAAAAATTAGTGTGACACCACCATTAATTTTGTTTGTCGTAAATGAGTGAAAGATTCCCACAGCGACGTTAAACTCCATAATCACTCACTCATCCATTAATTTTGTGAAAGATTAGTGTGACACCACCTTTAATTCGGTGGGAGAAAAAAAAACCAGAAAATAGTACTAGACATTGACACAATGGTGTGGTTCTCACAGACAGCTACGTGGTGGTTGGAGCGCCACGGTCCTCTTTTCCTGGCTCACTGACGGACGCCCTCGGGAGCACGGCCATGTTGTTACAGCTGGCCCGCAGTCTACAGTACGTCCAGAAAAGCGACCATTGGAAACCCAGACGGGGAATCAAGCTCATCTCCTGGGGCGGGTCCGAGTTCTCCAATGCCGGAATGAGGCAGTACATCAAGGTGGGATACTTATTTTTTATTTTTCTATTTATTTATTTTTTTAAAATATGTATTGCTCATTTGCTCAAGGTGGGATATTAGATTGGATGGAATTTCTATGATAATATTGATGTGGATAACTTTATAGCTTTATTGATAACTGTTGATGTGGATAACATAACTGAGAACAGATGCTGCTACACTGCATAATCAATAGTGAGAAAGATTTCACCAAATTAGGGCTGAATGTTTTCAACATAAATTAGGTGATATTTTGTCAAATATAACAATAAGTTTTCTTGTGATACTTTGTCACATAGGGGCAATAAATTCCCACTGTGATATGAAACAATAATTCACTCACTCTTGTATGATTATCACAACTACTTTTTTTTGCGACAATTCATTAATAATAATGTTAAAAGATTTCCTAATTGCTTTCCATTCTTTAATTCACACAATGCCTCAGAAAATCTGTCTATCAATATTAGATGGTCTTTTGATATGTTTCTGTCTATTTCAGTCTAATCTGCACCTCCTAGGCAGAAGAACTGTAGCATACATTGACCTTGGCGAACTAGTGCTAGGCAACCAGACTATCACAGCAACCGTTGTCCCTGCACTAAACAAGCTTCTCAATCTGGCAGCAAATAAGGTGATTACCCAAAATATATTTTTAACTATTCATTATTGAATGTAATTACAATTTAATTTTAAAATGTATATTTAAATTATTATATATATACATGTATCTAAATTTGAAGTTTGCATGATATATGAGACAATGTTATGGTTTGTAAAATATGGGTAGCATTATCCAATATATATATATATATATAGTAGTATTTAATATTGTATTTATGTTGGTTTGAAAATTATCTAATGCAGTCATGCCAGCGAGTACATGTTATTGGCTGTTCCAATTCTTTGTAATTATTATTTGATACTTTAGTAAATCTTAATATTTGGTTTTTGGTTCGCAACAGGTTCCGAATCCACTGAACCAGGAAACTACCATTTTTGATGATTGGGAGAGAAAGATGTCTGAGAGCTCCATGCAGTGGTCGCCATTCAAACTCTACACACAGCATGTGGCACGTCATCCCTTCCTCCACATGGCGGGCGTGCCTGAAATACACTTGCAATACCAGGGCAGCAGTAAGGTTAGAACATTGTCATGCTTCTAGTATAGGACACTATCATATAGGTGCAACCCATGGGATGCTACTCTGTTATGTGGGCTTTCTGCCTCTGCAGCTGTGGACATGCATTTCTGTAGTGATATGCTGCATATCTGTAGTGATTTGCTGGTGAATGAATTAGTGTTTTACATAGCAGCAGGAATCTTTCACCGACACGTGACAACTAGAACAATGGCAGTGATGCACAGTGGGAGAGAACTACTATTCCACAATGTCATAATGGAACCAATGTATACTGTCCAGTGTTCGAAATTACCGCTGGTCCACTGGCCCGGCCGTTTCTCCCAATGCTAAAGGTATCCTAAGGGCCAGTAGAAATTTGTGTTTTTTTTGTAAACATTTGGTATTTGTATCATTATTTGGGCCAGTAAGTTTCCAGCGGTAATTTCGAACACTGATACTGTCCCACAGGTACTACCTGTATATTGTAAATTGTCTTGTGTGTTACACCAGATGCTAGGACGTGTATTCATCAGGTTTCTAGGACATTCATCATTCTTCTGACATCTAAATGCCCAATTAGCCTGTCTCTGCAAAACCTAGTTTAGTTAAGGCACACAGACTTTTTGACGTTTTCTACTTTCATGAATCATGCTAATTTCCTACATGGTTGTCTGGCGTCTAGACGGAGGGCGACGTCTATGGAATGAGGCGCCTGGACACGCACCACCACTTCAAGTACCACATCGCCGTGAGCCGCGTCGCCACGCTCGCCCTGCTGGCTCTAGTGGACAGCCACATCCTGCCGTACTCCATCAGCGACTACGCCAACAGTCTGCATGTTGCTGTGTGGCAGACGTCGCAGGCGCTCAAGGAATGCTCGCAGGAACTGAGAGATTTAGGTAACTGATGCATGGTTCATGTTTTTAAGTGATTTATTGGTAGAATTTGATGAGTTCAGCCCGTCATAATGATCATTTAGCCCTCGGAGCAGCCCATTTTTTACAGTGCAATTTTGATTAGAAGCTGTGGTTGCATGCCTTGCATTTATTACAATTTTATTTGAATCTACTTTTTTTTAATTAATCGACTAGATCACTCAATAAAGATATATTCTAATAAAATATTGTCCACATACACACCCCCATCCATACCTTAATATACTTCTTGTCATCATCTGTTTGAACATTATTATTATTGTTATTATTACTAGTAGTAGTATTAGTAGTATTATTATTTTTACATAATTTTTTATTATTATCAGTTATTGTTTGTAGAACCATGAGTACAGTCAGTGTTCTTAAATTTACATTATAGCTTTCCCCATTTCCAGATGCAGAAGTTGGTCAACTTGAGCACCTGAGTCAAACTGCAATGGCTTTTGATGATTTCATAAAGATCTACAAACAAAACCAAGATATTCTAGGAATAAAATCTGTCAATGATGTCAAAATGCTGTTTGAACATATTTTTGTAACAGACAGTTTTGGAAAACGGTAATCATATATTTTATACTTTTTATATTCAATACATATAAAAGTTTGAGAAATTTTCATGAGTAAAGTTCTAAATCCATATGGGGTCCAGAAAGATTTGGAAGCATTATGCCTGCTTGATTTGGCAAAACGGTGAGCTACTTCCGGCAGCTAGGTGGCTTGATTTGACATGTTGACATGGCAATCCTATGTACACCAGCAATCCTTTGCATGACCACTGTTAGCCGTTTCAAAACCACTCGCCAAATTTCAAAATAATGTCTTTCTCTGTAGCTATCTCCCTTAGTTCATCTGTACAACTCGACCTGTGGCAAAGAGTTGATGCAATTTATTCTACCATGAACTCACTCTACAGAATAATAAGATTAATGTAAATTAATTGATTACATAAAATTATTTATTTGAAATATGAAATTTAATCCAAATACAATTTCTTTCAGATTTTCATCACAGCACATATTATACCCAGTTCTGCATGATGACAACAGCATTGAAGTTGTTCAAGAATTGTGTCGTGTGGCAGTGAAAACGAAAAATTGGGACAAAGTTGACACATTCCAAATCAGACTCGACAGTATTTTACAAGAAACATTGAAAAGTATGCGACTTAATGATTAGTGGAAGTAGTCAATACTTGTGTGAGGACATACAAGGGAATTGTGCAATTACCTCCCTTGAATTCTTCAAGGATGATGTATAAATTTCTTTTTATATGTTGAAAGGAATAGTTTTTATGTATGTGTTTTTAAGAAAGTGTGAATATAAATGAAATGACTGCACTGTTAGAAAGACTGTTGTGAAAGTGATATTTGACAAACTTAATGTGTATAAACATGTGTAAATTAAGCTGTGAATGTGTGAATGTTTTTCAGATGGTGCTATTCATCAATCAGTATCTGTATCGTACAAGTATTTAATCTGTGTGTAAAAACACTTGTGTTCAGTACTGTACATTACACATTGTTAATAAAAGTAAAATTTGTGGAAATATCTTGTATCAAAGTGTAAATTTGTACTTATCCATTGTCTTTTATGATCATGTTTTTCTCTGATGAAATAAGACCTTCAAATGATACTTCCATTAATAGTTCATAACCAGTATCAGAATCACTGCCAAACTCCCCATTGTGAATCACAACACATCCACTAGTTTTTAATTTGATACATTTTTATGAAGCATTCACATTCTATGTATTTTTAGTAACATTTTTATATTCTTACTGATTTGTTATCAATTGATGAAATTTCTTAGTATGTTATCAAATGATGAAATTTCTTTGTATAATTTTTTTAAAAAGCCCTTTACATACAGTACATCTAAAAAGAATAATTGACATATATAAAATTCATATAAACTTTCACAAAAATCTTGCCTCCAATCGCTTTGACAGTACATGTATCACTTCAATATTGAAATAATGAGGAAATAGTGTTGTCCACAATACTCATTCACACTATTCATGTTCCAGAGGGGTGAAACTATATTTATTTCATACCAATGTCTTACTTTTTTAATTGTGGCATGCAATATTGGAAACAAGAAATTCAGTAATTACAATTTAATATCTATTTTCAACAACCAGTTCTTTCTTGAAAAAGATGACCACACTTACACTAACTTCAGTGTCCAGTGAACTGTACCAGTATATTGTACCCGCGTACCAGCGACCTCCATGTAACAATACTTGTAGTACTGGATACCCTTTCACGAAACTCTTATCCACTTCGAGAGTGGTAGTGCAAGCTTTTCCGATAGCTTATACACTGCTAAGCAAGCGCTACCACTCTCTTAGTAGATAAGAGAGCTTCGTGAAAGGATACCCTGGTACACATACAGTACTTGGTTCATTGTATGCAGCTGAAATCGTCTTCCTCACTGTTCCACAAGACACGTTTCGAGACAATGATAGTTGCTCAAAAGAGTGGTGGATTTGTTCGGAGGTGAATACGATCTTACAGTGACTTGTTTGTATGTATGTGCTATTTTTGCCATGATCTTCTAGAAAATAGTACTGGAATCTAGTTTATTGTTTGTTACTATGTTGTAAGCAATTTTTTGTTTAGTTTTCATACATCATTGTACAAATATGTTCATCAGATCATTAAATCATACAGAAATATGCCATTCTCTCTTCTTTTTTAAACTGATATGTACCATTAACCCTCTCCCTGCTGCAGGCAACCAGAGATGCCCTAAAGAACAGTGTCTGTGCCTAATCCAGCAGGGAGAGGGTTAAAAGAACATTTCCAAAACATGGATAATATTTCATTACATTGCTTAGAAAATACTGGATTGAAAAGTTTAAAAACAGTTTTGCAATTGCTACAGAAAACTATGATAAAGATGGAAAATTAGAGAAACATTGCCACAACATATGGATAATGTTTCATCACAACACTTTGAAACATTGGTTTGAAACGTCTTAATAGAACAAGTTGAAACAGTTTTTCAATTATTGTAGAAAACTGAGGAAAATGGACAATATGAGAAACATTACAACATCGCCGACACTTTTTAATATTTTTTCTGACATAACAGTAACACAATATTTCAGCAATGTTGTAGAAATGTTGTGTTACCTCAGTAGTCAACAAGACGTTAGTCTAGACAATACTTCCTTCATTCTTCTTGGGAAGGAACCAACATCTGATGCCCTGTGGAACAGTGACTTTGACATAGGGTACCAACAATTGAAATAATAAAAGAGAAGATAGGTAGAAGGAAAAGGTAAATCCTGAGACTGGGCTAAACTGAGACTGGGCTAATCTGAGACTGGGCTAAACTGAGACTGGGCTAATCTGATACTGGGCTAATCTGAGACTGGGCTAACCTGAGACTGGGCTAACCTGAGTGGGATAATTTGAGACTGGGCTACCCTGAGAATGGGCCAACCTGAGGCTGGACTAACCTGAAACTGGGCTAACCTGAGACTGAGCTAAGCAGAGACTGGGCTAATCTGAGACTGGGCTAACCTGAGTGGGCTAATTTGAGACTGGGCTAATTTGAGACTGGGCTAATTTGAGACTGGGCTAACCTGAGACTGGGCTAACCTGAGTGGGCTAATTTGAGATTGGGCTAATTTGAGACTGGGCTAATCTGAGACTGGGCTAACCTGAGTGGGCTAATTTGAGACTGGGCTAAGCAGAGACTGGGCTAACCTGAGACTGGGCTAAACCAGGGCCCCACTGCTTTGAGCAGGCATAGCTGCAATTAATTGTAAGTACAATTTTAGGGACCTACTACAAGTGTAAGTCCATTGCTTGAAATAAATTTATCACTAAAATCCTAGAGAATGAACTTCAATTCTTTATTGCATTTAAGGCTACTGGCCCATATACAGTACATGTAATACATTTCCATGTATTTAAATAGCAAGACTGCAGGTAAGACAGTAAAATCATAGAGAATATGGTTATCTAAAATTATTGTAGTTATTAAAGTGGTTAGTGCAACCAGACTTTTGTAACAGGGTATCCTTTCACGAAGCTCTCTTATCTACTAAAAGACTGGTAGCGCTCTCTTAGCAGTGTGTTAACTATCAGCAAAGCAAGCGCTACCAGTCTCTTGGTGGATAAGAGAGCTTCGTGAAAGGATACCCAGGTCCCTAAATACTTTGTTTGTATTGGGGTTTAGAGTCGCTTTCTAGAATCTTTCACTAATATCAGAACTTGTCAGTTTAGGGCAGGAGGAAACCCGCAACATCCATAGCACTGGATGTTGCAGTAAACCTGCGAGCACCAGCTTGTACTGACCAACCAAAGATGATATCTGTATGGCTACTCTACAGGCAGTGCATCCTATCAATATCGTGTCAGAAAGGTAACTTCCGTGAACATTGATGCCAAACCCTCTGGGGCGGGATTTGAACTTGGGACCTTTGGCTTCAAAGCAGGGTATCCTTTCACAAAGCTCCTTTATCTACTAAGAGATCATAGTACTCTCTTTGCAGTGCATTCGCTATCGGCAAAGAGAGCGCTATGGTCTCTTGGTGGATAAGAGAGCTTCATGAAAGGATATCCAGATCCCTAAAATTTGACTTGGAATCAATTATAGCTACAAATGATCTGGGTTTCCTTTCATAAAGTTCTCTTATCCACTAAGAGATTGGTAGCACTCACTTTGCCGATAGCTAATACACTGCTAAGAGATCGCTATGGTCTCTTAGTGGATAAAAGAGCTTCGTGAAAGGATACCCAGATCAACAAGACCCTGACTTACAATATTTGTAGCATTGTCTTATTCAAGAGCTTTGTGCAACCCAATTCTAATTGTAGCGCTACAAGAAGCTCTCTTATCCACTAAGAGACCATAGCACTCTCTTTGCCAATAGCTAATGCACTGCTAAGGGAGTGCTATGGCCTCTTCGTGGATAAGAGAGCTGTGTGAAAGGATACCCTGGTGCCTGTCGCATGATGCTCTTACAGACTACAACTATTATAAGGTCAACACTTTCTATTGTAGCGAGAGCCCAGGTACAACTATTGTAGCGCTACAAGAGCGTCGTGCAACAGGCCCCTGGCTGACAATGTCGTGAAAATCGAGAAGAGTGAGTAGTTACTTTTGAAATCTCAGCCGTGGAAAGAGAAGGCAGGTGGCTAGGAAGGTGGGGATCCTCAGACAGGGCAAACTAGACAATGTTATGAAAATGGAGGCGATTCTTCAGCTCGTGTGACAGTCGGACGTGAGAAACGGCAAGTTCTGTGCAAGACTTTCTGAGACTTTCGGTACACATATGTGTGTGTATTCCTACTTGGGATGTTTTCCACGCTTTTCATGACATTCTGCCAGAGTTGTTGGCGTCAACAGGAGGAAGGTTTCAATGAATCAGCCGATTCCTTAATGACTATACACATAATAATAATCTATTTCTAGGATGAGTTCCAACTAAGTTGCTCACAGGCGCTATTTATACAATGAGTCTATCCATAACACGATGAGTCTCTCCACAACACAGTGAGTATATCCACAATAGAATGAGTCTATCCACAACACAATCAGTCTATCCACAACACAATCAGTCTATCCACAACACAATCAGTCTATCTACAACACTGAGTAACCACAAAGTAAGTCTATCCACAACACAATGAGTCTATCCACAACCACAACACAATGAGTCTATCCACAACACAATGAGTCTATCCACAACAGTGAGTCTATCCACAATGCAATCAGTCTATCCACAACACACTTGAGTCTATCTACAACACTGAGTCTATCCACAACAGTGAGTCTATCCACAATACAATCAGTCTATCCACAACACACTGAGTTTATCTACAACACTTAGTCTATCCACAAAGTAATTCTATCCACAACACAGTGAGTCTATCAACAACACAATCAGTCTATCCACAACACAATCAGTCTATCCACAACAATGAGTATCCACAACACAATTAGGCTATCCACAACACAATGAGTCTATCCATAACACAATCAGTTTATCCACATGAGAATAATTTTGTCTATAGTCTTTGTCGGAAGGATTGGCGCGATGGTGCAGATTTCACTGAAAAAGGAAGAAGGGCAGTATACTTGACAATCTCATTGGGTCTTAAAGGGGCAAGATCATACTTGCATAGGGAAAAATGGTCACTATCGGGGTTATTACATATTCTGAAAGAACAAT